>VDFB02369564.1:0-22794 GCA_007258455.2 Sequoia sempervirens | reverse complement strand
AAAGTTTATAATGAAAAACCTTTTAAACAAAAGAAATGTAATGAACAAGCCATTTAGGCTTTCTGGAACGCCCATTAAGACGAACGGACAAAAGAGACACAAGATTTAAGACAGTAAATTACAAGCTGAAACTGCTTTCAAAGGGAGGCAGAGCTCTGATCTACAAAACCCTCTGCTTTCAAGATTTGAAGCAAGAACTTGGAATTGCCTCTAATCTACCAAATATTTTTAAACCCTTGTCTATGAAAGAAAGAATTTGATTAAATAATGATATAAAAATAATTTGACTAAGTTGAACTTTGGAAGTAATTTATTTGAATTCCAAAGAAAGGAAAGGGAATAGTGAAAGCCTCAAAACACTGAAAAAGTTCCATAAGCCTCGATGAATGACAGAATACAAATAAATTTCAAATAAACAAACAAAAGACAATTCAA
Source organism: Sequoia sempervirens (assembly GCA_007258455.2). Lineage (NCBI taxonomy): Eukaryota > Viridiplantae > Streptophyta > Pinopsida > Cupressales > Cupressaceae > Sequoia > Sequoia sempervirens. The sequence continues at coordinate 22,359 of VDFB02369564.1, read as the reverse complement.
GTAAATAACAGACCAGAATAGATAATTCTCTTGGCAAATATTGATTTGTAGTTTGTAGAAGGAAATTCAAGTAGCATGATTTGTTAAAAAATGTATTGAATATATCTGACCTGGAGACAATATTCTTTATTAACACCTTCTAAGTACATTACCTAGCTGAATAGTGTATCCAATCTTAGAAAAGAGCTTGCCAGCTTTTGTATTCTCAAACAATAAAAAATTGCCAAATATAAATCGACAATCTAAAAAGAGGATTGAATTCATACCAACCCTGTGTGAGCTCAATCATCCTCATAGTGTCTCCACTGACATCCTGTAGGCTTTGGTATTATTCAATTGCAGTATCCTCTCGATCACCAGATGCATCTTGTCCCTTGTAGAACAATACAGAGCAATCTAGGAAAGGACAATAAAATACAGAGTCAAACAGACTGAAGCACAAGCAAGTTAACCATATTGACAAATTTTAAATGCCAAATAGCCTGTTCCTTTACACCTATGACAACTCTTCTTGCTGGAGCATTAATAGAATAAATACAGCTATTCAGATACAATTATCCTTAAAATAAAGAGTCAAATACAGATTTTCAACATCATAGGTATATTGGCATCCAAATAGTTTACTTGGTACAGCAGTGCAACAACAAATTTTGAAGTAAACAAGACCTGGAAACACTTAATCACTTTAAAGTTTATAATAAAAAACCTTTTAGAAACAAAAGAAATGTAATGGACAAGCCATTTAGGCTTCCTAGAATGCCCATTAAGACGGACTGACAAAAGAGACCCAAGAGTTAAGACAGTAAATTACAAGATGAAACTGCTTTCAAAGGGGGGCAGCGCTCTGATTTGAAGCAAGAACTTGGAAATGCCTCTAATCTACCAAATATTTTTAAACCCTTGTCTATGAAAGGAAGAATTTGATAAAATAATGATATAAAAATAATTTGATTAAGTTGAATTTTGGAAGTAATTTATTTGAATTCGAAGGAAAAGGAATGGTTAGTTAAAGCCTCAGAAACACTGAAAATGTTCCATGAGCTTCAATGAAATACAGAATACAAATAAATTTCAAATAAACAAACAAAAGACAATTCAAGTAAATAACAGACCAGAATAGATAATTCTCTTGGCAAATATTGATTTGTAGTTTGTAGAAGGAAATTCAAGTAGCATGATTTGTTAAAAAATGTATCGAATATATCTGACCTGGAGACAATATTCTTTATTAACACCTTCTAAGTACATTACCTAGCTGAATAGTGTATCCAATCTTAGAAAAGAGCTTGCCAGCTTTTGTATTCTCAAACAATAAAAAATTGCCAAATATAAATCGATGATCTAAAAAGAGGATTGAATTCATACCAACCCTGTGTGAGCTCAATCATCCTGAGCAAGCCGATGCAATGCTATGTCTTCGGAGTTTTTCCCATTAGCTCGTAGGCCTTGCTATTATTCAACACATTCAATTGCAATATCCCTTGTAAAACAAAGCAGAGCAATATGGGAAAGGACAATAAATTCTTTTTACTCAGGAATATTGTCCTCTGTAAGAACTTTTAACAAATTTTCATAGCAAGCAGTTGGAAGAAAAAGAACAGAACAAACCTAAACACAAAAGAAAAAGAACAACAAATATAAACAAACAAAAACTCGGAGGAAAAAGAACAGAACAAACATAAACACAGGAGGCATGGCCATGCCCAAAATAAACAGAAATAGAAAAGTGAGAATATGAGGAGGAGAAATCATATTTAATATCCATAACCTAGAGAAAATATCTGAACTCCAGAGAATTGAATAAAGTTAGCAGCAGGCTAATTCTTCTGTAATACAATTGATTTCAACATCGAGAATTATTAAATGCCTCTTTTAACCTTCCACCTGATCTTCTCACAAGCTCCATATGCTGTTCAAACCAATCATCTCTTTCAGCTTAAATGGCATAAAATCAGCAAACAATTAGCGTACAAACACCTGCTTATTGAAATAGTAAATGACATAAAACTCACCTTCCTCTGTTTCTCAATGTGGCTGCAGTGATCAAAAGCACTTTTCCTAATCTCTCAGAGATCATGATGGCCGAATATTTTTCTTTTCCTATAAGAAAAAGTATGTACTTCTCTTCCTCATCTGCTGCATCAAAGCTCACTATAAGAATGTATTTGTGCAAATGTGTATATATAGGGAAAGACAGAGGAGGAAATTCTTTGAAACGCATTATCTGGAGAAAAAAGCAAACGGCTAGCATGAGAATAAAGCAAACGGCTAGCAGCAGATAAAAGCAAACGGCTTGCAAGAAAAAAGCAAATGACTGCCATTTGAAGAAGCAAACGGCTGGCAAGAAAAAAGAAAACGGTTGCACCTGATATTCTCTTCTTACAGCTTTTTATGTTTGTAACCCTATTCATGTGTTGAAATAAAACTCCAGCTGTTTTCTCTTCTTCGTTAAAATGCCAGGCTGCTTTGCTTTTTAATTTTTCTTTTTGAATTTATCTTAGTTGTTACTTGTTGGCGTTCATAAAATTTTACCTCTAAAAATAAATCTTTAGTTTTAAAATTTGTCCTATTTAAAGATCATAGTTTAAATATAACATTAAGATCGTAGTTACTAAATATAACATTTTTTTGTTTTTTAAATTCCAATCCACCAGATTAAATAGAAATAAAAAAAATAGATTCTAATTTTAGAATTCTAAAAATATAAACGACCTATTTTTATATAGGTTGCTATGCTTTTTGGCTGATTAGCTTTTCTTGTATGAATCAACAGTTGTAAATTCAAACTTGTTTATGGCTGCATTCAGTTTCAGAATTAAATGGAAGACTACTTAAAACAAGCGAGATAGATATTCAAGGACAATAAATCCAAATACGAGGACTTGTCTGAACTTCTCTCGCATTTCATACATGACAGGTTAGTGTTTTCTGTGCAAAGATGAGAATATTTCTAGCTGTTTCTCTTCTTATGTTCAAATCTAAAAAGTTTCTGGATTTCACAATTGTTTGTTTTGGTGATTGTGTAGAATTGATAAAAAATGATGATCAATATCATTTCAATACTCTTTTACATGTTCGGAGACGATTTCATAATGATGAACAAACACAAATAGATTTCTTTCAGACTGTTATCATGTACAGGGATGGGAAAAATCCAGTCCATGAAGTTTACCTAATGGTATTTATATAATTTTCTATTTATGGAGCAGCTTTTGATTGCACTGAGGGTTATTTTAACATTGAATATACTTGAACTGTAAAATGATCTGTATTCTTAACATTTTGTCTCTTGACTTGCAGATCGCTAAGCTGTTTGAAGACCACTTTGACCTGCCAATGGAATTTGATAGCAAAATTCGAGAAACTCTTTTCAATTCTCAAGAAAGAAGAAAATCTATTGATGCAAAGGATGATCTGGATGGAAGAACTGCAAAAAATCATGTAAAGACATTTAATCTACAGATTGACCAAAGAGAAATGGCTCTGAGAGACAGCAGAGGAAGAAAATCGAGATCTTGATGGGAGACAGAGGGAAGAATGCATTAAGGTAAGTACCAGCAAAAAATCTAAGATTTTAGTTTCTGTGGTTAAAAATTTATATTTTAAGATTTTTTAGGGACCTTCAGCACCCAACCCTTGCCCTTCTCATTAACAATGAAGGAGGCCTCCTATTAACTAGCAATGGGTACGCCGAAGAAGTGTGGAAAGGCAATTAAAATAAATTTTGATTTATTTTTGCACTATATAAAATTATAATAATTATTAATTATAAAATTTAATATTTTTATGTAAGTAATAGTTTTATTTAAAAATATAATATATAATATTAAGTATAAATAAATTATTTTGAATTTATTTTGAATTATTAAAATATAATCCGGATTTTATATAATAAATTTATAAATCAAAATTTATATTAAAAATATATATATAAAAATCAAATTTTACCTTAAATAAATTATAAATCAAATATTATATTAACTAAACTATAAATTAAATATTAAATCAAAATATAATCAAATCTTATAAATTATTTTATTAAAAAATAAAATAAGTCTTTAAAACAATGAAAAAAATTATGTAAAAATAAAAAAATAAAACAAGATGTTGTAATGTTAAAACCTAAATGCATTCATTATTAGAATCTTGGCAGTAATTTTCATTTTTTAAAAGCATCTAATACCTTGTACTTTATTATTCATATTCAATTATAATGTAACTATATTAAATAACTAAATCTTGAAGAAAAATTAATTTTATTTTTCCTTAAAATTGTTGAATATTAAAATACATTTAAAAATAATACTTATCTCTCTCTATTTTCAAAATCTATGAAATTTAAAAACGATTTAAATAAAAAATAATAAAAATTTCTCAAAAATTTCCGAGCATTTGTCGCTCTTACTCCAAAACCCTAAGAGTTTGGAGGAGCGGCGGGAAAGCAGAGAGAAAACACAGAAAACAGTTGAAAAGATGCCGGAAAATGATAAACGACTGAGATTTGATTAATGGTCGGCAGACTTAAAATCCATCATTGATCAGCAATTTTTGATCAGCAATTTGATACTGGGTACATCAGGTAATAAGGTTTGCTCCAAGAAAATATATCAAAACAAAAATGAAAAAGTTCTTTTTGATTGTGAAGAAAATAGGTATAAACTCTCCATTATTTTCTTGTTGAGTTGCTATTATAATTTAAACTATGTAATATTATGATCTTCTTCTCTTATGAATTAAATTTAGCTTTTAGCTTTTGACAGACAAGACATATTAAGATTCAAGAAACAAAAGTATGTTGGAGAAAAATATGTCTAAGATTGTAAAGTTCATTAAAAACCTATTCAATCTTTTATAGGCATCTTTCTTTTAGAAAATGATTTATTTGAAATATCATGAAATTGTTGAAAAAAAATAGATTATATAAGAGAGATATATAAATATAATTGTTTATATTATATATTTAATTGACAAAGAATTATACAATATAATAGTTTTTTAGAAGAAGAACACGATCTTATAAATTTGGCTTTAATCAGGTCATATAATAATTAAATCAAAATTAACAATCATCTATCTAATGTTGAGATTAACACTCAATTATTTAATATTATTTTAGATTCTTACAATCAACTCTCTCACAAATGCACTTATTCATTTATTCCAACACTTCCTCTTAATGAAGCAATAATTTTTTTAGGATATTAAATAAATTTAAATGAATAGCAACAAAAAAATATAAATTGAAATCTTCATTTTTATTAGTTTTTCTTCCATTCACCATTGGGAAATCTTGTAGGCACCAAACTCCACCAAGTTCTGTTGTACCCTTTGTAAATGTATAATTTACGCGTTCATCGTATGGTGAATTCCCAAATCCTCAAATCTTATATTTCAAAACTCTCAAATTTTGAATTTTTCAAACTATTTGACAACAATCCATATTGAACCATACCTTCACATATTTACTCTCTCATCTCAAAAATCTTTTTTCATCAAAATCAACTCTCTATCCTTCTCTACAACAAACTCTATCTATTCTAATCTACTATTATCCTACAAAGATCTCTATTATTCTACCTTTATCTTCAAGTGTATATCTCGCTACATATTTTTCCCTTTCTCATTCTTTTTTTTTTTTTTGTGTTTCTCTCTCTCTCATTATCTCTCTCATTCTTTTATTATTTCTTTATTTCTATTATTTGGTGCTCTTCCTTTTGTTTTGTCTCTCTTTATTTCTTTTGATCCTAAAAATGATCGATGCCGGATCTGGACGGACGGATTTGTTTCCGCAAAAGCGATGATCTCGATCTTCGATGATCCGGTTCTTTTGATCTGACCTTTGATGCCTGAGCGCCGCTTTGATTATTTATTCGAGAATTCTTTGATGGATGTCGAACTGATGCCGGATCCGGATGTTCTGACGATGATGATCTGATCTCCTGAGCTTTTGATTTTGATTCTGATCTGCGATGCGATGATGCCCCACGGATATTACGGACTTTATTTTGACTTTGCTGAGCAGAGCGTGACTTTATCGATCTTTTGACGGGATGATCTTTGATCTTTCACCTTTAATCGACCTGAACCCTAACTTAAACAAGATCTGGCAGGAGCAGATGAGCATGAGCCTTGAAACAACAGGAACTGAGCATTTTATTGTCTTTGAAATGGGTTTGTGTGTCTCTCACCCCAGCATGACACCCATTCCCGACCCCAACTCGGCAAAATGTAAGACCAAGGTAAGGCAGGTTAGGCATTAGACTGGGTTGCAGGGATATCACTGAGACAATAGAAAAAGAAGAAAGAAAAGTCCATACCTTTTTATCATCTTTGAAAGGGGTTTGTGAGTCTCTTATTTTGTGTGTTTCTCACCCCAGCATGAGACCCATTCTCAACCCCAACTTGGAAAAATGTAAGACCAAGGTAAGGCGAGTGAGGAGTTGGGTTGGGTCACAAGGATACCCTTGATTCAACAAAAAAAAAAGAAAGAGAATTTCATACCATTTTATCGTATTTGAAAAGGGTTTGTGTGTCTTTTCTTTTACGTTTCTCTCACCCTAGTGTGACACCCATTCTCGACCCCAATTTGGAAAAATGTAAGACCAAGGTAAGGTGGGTTAGGCGTTGGGTTGGGTTGTAGAGATACCCTTGAGTCAACAAAAAAGAAGAAAGAGAAGTCCATACCTTTTTATTTCCTTTGAAAGGGATTTGTGTGTTTCTTCTTTTGTGTGTCTCTCACCCTAATGTGACACCCATTCTCAACCCAAAATTGGAAAAATGTAAGACCAAGGTAAGATGAGTTAGGCATTAGGTTGGGTCGCAAGGATATCACTGAGTTAACAAAAAAAAAAGAAGAAAAATAATTTCATACCATTTTATCGTCTTTGAAAGGGGTTTGTGTGTCTCTTCTTTTATGTGTCTCTCATCCTAGTGTGACACCCATTCTCAACCCCAACTTGGAAAAATGTAAGACCAAGGTAAGGCGGGTTAGGCGTTGGGATAGGTCGTAGGGACACCCCTGAGCCAACAAAAAAGAAAAAAGAGAAGTCCATACCTTTTCATTTCTTTTGAAAGGGGTTTGTGTTTTTCCCATCTCAGCATGACACCCATTCTCGACCCCAACTTGGAAAAATGTAAGACCAAGGTAAGGTGGGTTAGGCATTGGGCTTGATCACAAGGATACTCCTAAGCCAACAACAAAAAAGAAGAAATAGAAGTCCATAAATTTTTATCATCTTTGAAAGGGGTTTGTGTGTCTATTATTTTGTGATGCCTCTCACCCCATCGTGACACCCATTCCCGACCCCAACTTGGAAAAATGTAAGACCAAGGTAAGGCGAGTTAGGTGTTGGGTTGGGTCGCAGGGACACCCCTAAGTCAACAAAAAAGAAAGAAAGAGAATTATATACCTTTTATTGTCTTTAAAAGGGGTTTAAATTGGAATATTTTGATTAATTGGAGACCAATTTACAAAAAAAATCACAATGTGATTTTAGTGTACCTGTTGATTAATAGACAAACAATCCATTCATATTAAGTAACATAGCATCCTTCTCCTCTACCTTTTGGATCAAAGGTACCTTAGAATAACTTATATCACTGTGACCCAACTCACCCCTTCCCAACCCCAACTTGGTAGAATGTGAGACCAAGGTAAGGTGGGTTGGACATTGGGTTGGGTCGCGGGGATACTCTGAGTCCACAAAAAAAGAGAGAGAAGTCCATACCTTTTTATTGTCTTTGAAAGGGGTTTGGATTGAAATATTTTGATTAATTGGAGGCCAATTTATAAAAATATCACAATGTGATTTTAGTGTACCTATTGATTGATACACCAACAATCTATTTGTATTAAGTAGCATAGCATCCTTCTTCTATGCCCTTTGGATCAAAGGTGCCTTAGAAGAATTTATATCCTCCTTCATGGCATTTGCATAACACTATTGCAAAGGGGAAGATAGGTATATTATGGAATCAACCAACCCAAAAATAAAGAGGGATGGAAAATAATGAACCGAAATAGGTAAAACCAAGGAATTCTTTGTCATAGGATTGAAATATAGAAACCATGGCTTCACCAATCAAAATCATTTCTTTATTTTTTCTCCCCATATGTCTTTCTATATTTTATTTGTTATCTATTTTTCTCATCCTCTCAATTATCTCTCTTTATTTATCTATCTTCATTTCCCATTTCTATATTTTCACATTTTTATATATTTTTTCTCAGTTTCTTTCTTGTTATTCCCTCTCTCACTTGCTCACTAACTCACTCTCTATTTTTTAATTCTCTCCATCTATCTTTTACCTTTCTCTTTTTTATTTATTTGTCATGTTTTTTCCTTTTTATCTTTGTATGCATATTTTCCATTCTATCCCTCCCTCTATTTATTGTACTTTTTCTCTTTTTGTTAGTCTCTTTTTTCTATAACCTTTTCTTGTTGGCTAAGGTTGATTGAGCATCTCTTATAAGTTACATAGTTTTCATTTACTTGTTCACATGGGGTGCAAGTAGAGAGATTGATGTTTTAGACATATTCATGGATACTATTTTTTTGTAGTGTAATCTTCATCCATGAGATAATACATTGTGTGGATAGTTTTGGAGGCTTGGTTTTTCTCTCATGCAATTTTTTCTACAATATATCTTGTACCATCTTATTTGTATGTTTTTTTTATTATTTTTCATATTTTTCACTCATGAAGTTTTATGGAAATAGTTTTATACTGATGAAAATTTTTCTTTGGTATCAAAGGCTAGTTGTTAGGTTGTGGGTGGAGATAACCTTAATATTGTTAACGCTCAGAAGGAGTAGGTTTTTGTGCACAATTAATTCCATGGATTTGTAAGAAAATAATAAAGACATTTCAAAATAGTTCTATATGGAATTTTAAATTTTTTTTTGTAAGGTTGAAATTTTTTAAGTATAAGATTATATTTGGTGATAAAAAAATTTCAACTATACCTTTCCTAGATGAAGGCTTTTGGGGACCAGGCCTTGGACCAATGACCAAGTGAACGGGTGGTCACAACCAACATGTGGAGACTAATGCATTGTTCATTAAGGCGGGTGAATGAAAACTATTCATAAGGCCACCAAACTATTGAGGGCCAATGAGAGAAAAACACATGGTTTATCAGGATTTTCTTAGTAGGAAACATGAAAAATAAAAAATTCTATTGAGGCTTCCCTTGCGGGCTTGAATAAGTAAAACTCTACATACATAATTCCAAATAAATCTAGAGGGAAGCACACAATGCACAATCTAGGGAGTTCATAGGCACCATGGCTTATTAACACATAGGGCAGAAAAGGGATATATTTGCATGGGGTAAAATGATCAAAATGAACTCAAAAAAATGGAGGTCAAGCTGATTTTTAAGGGAAATTAATGACATGTTGCATAAACTTCTTTATACCTTAAATACTAGAAATTGGACATTGTGCCCATGACATCTAACTATTTAGATGTTGAAACCTTCACAAATAAACCTTTAATATTTACCTTGAAGTCTTATACAAAACCAAATATTTATAATCTAAAGGATTGTTTTGGTGTAGGTCCTATTAGTAGTTTAATTCGTCCATTTTATGACAACTCAAACTAAATTGTATGTATGGTGGAATTGTCATTGAAATTATATGGGGAAGCTCTGTCAGATCTAAAACTCAAAACCATAAACATAATTTACATGTATACATAATGTATTTAAGATGGTATGTATGATGGAATTGTTCTTGAAATTATACTGAGAATCTCTCTAAGATTGAAAACTCAAAACTTTAAACATAATTTACATGTATACATAATGTATAAGATTTGAATGGATTTTTCCATATATATAAACATCTAATTGAATATGTATTTTCCTTGGTTGCTAGTATTAGACTATCAATAGTCAAGACTTGAAATAAAAAAGTTACTTTTAAAGAAGGGTAATTTAGAAAACACTATTGATATTCTTAGCTTCCTACGGACTAAAGCAGAGATGTATATTTGACTTTAAATAAAGATTTAAATGAAAATTAGACATAGCTTAGTAATGGTTAAATTAGGGACTTTGACTTATGGATTATGGACTCTAGATGAAGGAACATTTACCCTACACCTAAAATACTTGGACCCAACCATTGTGTTGGAATATTACATTTTAATATATTATATATTAATAATATTAATAATTAAGTGAGGGTTATTTTTATGATAAAATTTGCATAGATAATTGTCAGGTCATTTAATAGGAAGAGGCTTATTAAAAAATAGTACAAGCAAATTTAAAATCCTCTTAGATTCATCATAATATAATGTATATTATTTTGTCTGTGTATCATGGTGTAATCTTGATCTTATGCTCTACCATTTTTCAAGTTATTATTATAGCCACATCATTTGGAAGAGAAAGATGGATAGATGAAATGTAGGTGGTTGTGTAAGTGAAGTTAGCATGAGGGAATACGGCCTTTGAGGATTCTTCATATTTTTTCAAATGTTTAGTAGGGTTTTTTGTCCGTATTTGCTTTTACTGTAGATATTAAATCTATGTAACGCCCTGCTACACAACCCTAGAGGAAGTTGCAATTAACTACTCAAACGTACTAATTTTTTTTTTGTTTAAGTACAAATAACATGCAAGTTCACTACCCATTGCCAACAACCTCTAAGGTTACGGGACTAAGATTACCTTAAAACCCAAACAAGAAACATGAATTGAAACCATAACATTTAATTACTTAAAGAATTAAGAACTCATACATTCCATACATGATAAATTATATCAAAGCATAAGAGATACCACATGTTTCCAAATAACGATAATTTAACAATAAGATTACAACTCTCATTCCTCGAATGAGGTAAATCCAATAAACATGATTACATATTACATATTCCACCTCGATAACAAATGAGGGGTAATAAATTACAATAACAACTAAAAATAATGAAGCATGAAATGAAATTGGATTCCACAAGCTCTCCAACTAGAAATCTCGTCCACACGAACAAGAAGAAGACCCAACGGATTAAGGTGCACGTTCCACCCAACCATGTGATACCTGAAGGCTCACCCCCTGTGCTAAGAGATAGTAACAAGGATTCCTAAGCAAGGCCATCTACCTCTAGACACAAGCTAATACATAAATCAACTGAATTAAATATAAGTACAACATCACTTAACACAATGGTTACAATGCTTCCAGAGTTAAATAATCAATTGCATCATTGATACAAACATACTGCTGACTTAGGAGAAGTGTCATCACAATGTTACATGGGATATCCTAATAATTCTTCCTAGGTCCCAGCCCCCATCTCGGGATATCCTAGAAACCTCTAATGACTCCTGGCCCCTCATGCAAACCAATGCGGAATCAGTTATCTCTCGTAAAGATGAGATAACGATCTTGCCATTCCAGGCCTTCTCATTCCATCCCAAGTCTATACAAGCCTTTGTGTCCATGAGCGAGGCAAAATTAATCTTATTAAGTGTTTGATACCACCTAACCTCTAATAAGTTTATTTATGTTATCACTGGATTAACTAACTTACATTGAGTTACCCTGACACCACTTTGTGTGTCGGCCCTCATTGCAAGCCACTCCTCTAAGACAACACGTGGAATAACTCCACAACCCAAGGGTACACAAGTGCGATCTAAGGATATTAAATTCCTATCCACGACACAAATTCAACACATCCCGTTCATGATAACCGGTATCTAACTGGATACATTTAAATGCACTACCCAAGGCAATTCAAAGGTTGACTAACACATTACGACAACCCACAAAATTAAATGAAAACCCCATCTGGAAGACTTACATAACAAATAACTCTATTTGTCCAACATCAAGAAAGAGGGAGATTTCATAATGAAAAGACAAATTAGGCAAATTATTAACCTATTTTAGGATTTCTTAAATCCAAGCAAGGCAATAACATATTGCATGTAACAATTAAAATAATTAACATTATTTGCAAAAACTCAAAAGTAATTAAAATTACATTGACAATATTAAATGACTTAAACTAATAATTTAATTCCATTTTCCTCGATTATCCATAATAATAAAAATCAAATTTTAAATATAAATATATGTTAAACATACATATATATAATTGTATACTCAATGTATATACAATTATATATATATATATATATAAATATATAAATTTATTTAAATATATATTATTTTTTTAAAACTCAAATGAAAATTCCCAATCACTTAAAATATATAATATATAATATATATATTAAATTAATTAATTAAAAAAAACATATTAAATATATATATATATTTATATATATTATATATATTATATATATTATATATATAATAATTAAATATTATAGATAAAATATATAATATTAATAAAAAAACAAAAGTTTTTAAATGAGGGCATAACCCCCAAAGGAGAGGGGACGTAGCCATAGGCTGTGCCCAACCTCCCTTGTGGAGGCGGTGCTCCCTGTGGCAGCGCTTTCCCCACACACAGTGTGGGGAGCGTTGCCACAACAACGCCCTCCACTGGGGAATGGGCTGTGGCAACCACAACTGCCCCCCTCCCATTTGCCATAATATATAAAATTTAAAATGAAACCTCCCCTGTTTGCACTGAATTTTTCTAACAGAAATTTAAAAAAAGAAGAAGAAAATTTCACCAGCATAAAAGAAAATTCATATATATATATATATATATATTTCTATTATTTTACAATCAAATTGTGTAAATTTTCTACAAAAAATTTACAATAAAACTAATTTTCAAACATAGTTTCCTGATTTCAATTTCTAAATTGATATGAAACATTTCAACTCCCAAATAGAGATTTTCTAATTTCATTTTGTTTTCTTTCCATTTTTCTATTGTTAAAATTGAAAAATTTTGTTGCAAGTTTTTGCTTTTTCTACAAAAATCTAAATTTCTTCAAGATTACAACAAGGTTTTCAAATATGTTTGCAACAAGTTTTCAAAACTGAAAACCAGATTTTTAAAACATTAAAAAAGAAACAAGAAGAACCTATTTGAAGCTTGAAGAAGAAATCTGGTGTTGAGTTGCAATTTCCACTTTGCCAAAATCTTTCCAAATCTTCTTTCCAATCCAAGTGCATCCACAACAAGAGAAAATCCTTCCTTTTTTCTACACAGCGAGATTTTTCAAGAATGAAATATCCCTCTATTTTTCCCCAAATTTGGTCAATATACTCTAAAATATCCCATCCACTATAGTTATTACTCTATCCATTTTTGGAGATATTTTGCTTTTTTTGAATATTTAAAACTAAAATTTCTTTTCAACATGACTATTATTTATTTTTATTTTTTTAAGAGAAATTTTCTATTTCAAAAAGCATTAATTTTTTCTTTTTAAAAAAAAATCATTTCCACACAATTAATTTAATTAATCAATAAAATAAATCTAACCCAATATTAGATCATTTTATTAATTAACTTAAATTAATTAATAAATCAAATAACATTTATAACATTATAACTAGATTTATTTAATAAACAACTTAAATACATAAAGCCATTTATTTACCTTTTCCAACTTGTAATTAAATAAGATCAAGAAGAGATGAACAACAAAGAAGAATCTTAACCCGACTAAAACCTGACGACACACTATGACTAGGGTGATGACTTAGCATGAAAAACCTAGCTACTATCTCCCAATCGAATACTATTGGCCAATGGACATGCTCAAACCTATGAAATCAGGTGCAGTTGATGTCTTGTACTTGTCAACCTACGAACAAAGAGTATATCAAACATGCATATATATAACATAATAAAACACACTGTGAAGAGGAAATCTTAGAATCGTAGGGCACACAATCCCATCCCCTTCACCAATACAGAATTACTAACTGACGAGTCTAACATCAATAATATACTAAAAAGCATAAAACATCATTAATTAAATATCTGCTAAGCTAATTCAAAGCATGCCATAATGATAACATCAGAGTAAAATACCATCACATCAAAATATAACATTCACATCGCTTTACAGTTTGCGATCAAATAGTAACCAAGTACCATAGTCAAAGTAATAGTAGAACAAAGCACAACAAAGAAAAGCACTATTCGATCAAAAGAGCCAAAAATGGAGGGTTGCTACAATCTATGTGAAATGAATTTGAAGGATTTCATGAATTTCTCTTTCCAAATTGTATGTCGAAGTGTGTCACCCATGAATATCTATTGTATTTGATGGTAAAGGCTATTATTCTAGGAAACAATAATTGACAATATGTTGAGCATGTAAATGCCAAAATGGAGAATAGAATGTGCTAAAATGCTTTGAATTTTCCTATTTGTGAATGAGAATAAATTGGATTCGTCAAAGTGAAAATGATTTCATTGACAATAGTGTCAAAGTTTTGATTGTAGATTTATATATTACATAATAGGATTTCCTGGTGGTCGAACCTACTTAAACTAGATTTCCGTAATTTTATATACTCATATCTCTGTGGATTTGGTTCCCACATGTATAAAGCATGGATTCTTTCCAAAATCACTACAAATATAAATTCAATCTACTGCATTAAAACATTAAACCAATTGGTTTGCAACCAAGTGGTGGGTTTGCAACTTCTGTGAAACATACCTTATTCCGTAGTGGACAAAAAGGAATCAATCACCTATAGATTAAGGATATGATTTGTAAGGTAAGAGAACTAGCTATGCCAACTTCAATAGCCTTCTAGCACAGTTTATTAAGATTCAAATGAGATATCAAGTAGATATAGATAACAACTCAAGAGAGGAGGCTAGAGGACAAAAGAGGTTGAAAGTTTTTGAAATCTTGAGGTAGCTTCTCACTTAGAGATTGTAGATTGTTTTAGAAGCACCACTACATTTGTGTCTATTCTTGGAGCAAGGGGGCTTGTCAATTTCATTGTATTTATAGAAAGTTGATAATGTCTTGATCCACAAAATTGGTGATTTGCATCAATGGATAGTTGATAATGTTTCGAATGATAGATCAAGAGGCGTGTACATGGTTAATTGAGTATGATGTGATTCACATAAGAATAAGTGTTGTTGCTATAGATAATTGTGTGTCTCAATTCACACAAAGTGATATTTTGTAGATACTTGAATATTTCTTGATTCAAAAGATGAGAGGTGTACTTGTGAATAGTTGAGTAGTTTTTGAATCAAAGGTATTTATTGTTCGATGGTAGAGCATCTACTAATGCATCTTGAATGAGGGGAGATTGAGTGGAGGCATTTCATCAGATTTCTAGATGGGATACTTTGTTCAATTATGTGGTGTTCCATCCTTGGTTTAGATTGATGTAACAAGGGGGAGAATGTTAGAATATTATATCTTAGTATAGGATATAGGTTAGACAATATAATGCCCAAAATTTTACACCAAAATATAGTTAAGGACAATGCATAAATTTCAAATTTTGATCACAAACATATGCATGATTCACAAAGACTGCTTCCTATCCACACACTTCATGAGAGCATAACAACATTTGAGCAATCAATTATAAGAACTTGGTCAAGTAAGCAATTTTTGTGGCAATAATGATAGGGGTTCAAGTGAAGACAAAAAATCCACATCATCGAGATAGACCTAATTAGTTCAACTAACTAATCAATAACTTGAAACATAATTCAAATTGCATGTAAAGTGATAAAATATATACCGATAGTAATCTCAAAGTAAAAATAAGAGAACAACACCTACGGGCTAGACCTAGTCCTTGGGGGCTCGTCTTTGATAGCCTTGCCTACGTATTAGGCAGAGGATTCGTAGTTCAACAACTTGAGATTACCCAACTCATATTTGATTGACAAGAATTCCCACATTCCACCTAGGTTTAAATCACCACTGCCTCATAATGGTAGTAAATACAAGAATGTCGAACAATGGTGTCATGCCCACATTTTAATGTGGATCTAACACAAATGTTGCCAATTTTTTTGTTTAGACATGTTTTTATTGTAGAAATTATGGATGCACAATCATCCTATAAAGCTATAGCCTTCAAAGGATCTTTTCCAAGAAGTAAATCACCCACACAAAAGTGTTGCAACTTAGGCATGCAAATTGAGATTCTATTATGAGATTGATATAGAATGATTTACAAATGTACAAATGCCTTGTATATATAGGCAAGAGTGAAATTTAGTATGCATTATGATGCTGAAATGTGTCTTGATTTGACAACATGTGAACCCTAACTAACTACCTAGGGTGATGTGAAGATAGGATAAGACTTCTAGAAAAGACAACTCATCCTTCTAGAAGGAATATTTTATCCTAAATACATGTGAATGGGGATGGTGCCATTATAAATAATAGCCTTGTAAATGAAACCTAGAAATCAATTAAATATTATGCCTAATTAAAGTTATGCTAGTGTAATTTAAATTATTAATTACACCAACACCCAACATAAGTGCAAATTAGGGAGGAAATGAAAATGCAATGATGGAATGATGAGTCCCAGCTGCATGATGGTCATTTTAGGTACCCATTTAAACATGAAGATGAAATACAACTAATATCCCACAAATGGAGCAAAGGGGAAAACCAAATGGGAAGAAAAACCATCTCCAATAAGGAGATGAAATCCAGATAAGTGAGGAAGGATGGATGACTCCATGATACCCCCCAAGTACAACATCCATCACAGAGATACAATACAATCAATAGCCTCCTCATAGGAGGGAAAGAGAGACTATATAGATCCCCCACAATATGTGATCACCTACAAAAATGGTAAGTTACTATCTAGACAAAACATGATCCAATGTCAACAAACAACTTGTCTCCCTTTCGGAAGAAACAAAACCAAGTAGAAATGGAAGGATGCTTCCCTTTTTGGATAGGAATTGAAGTAAGGAAAAATGAATATGGATGATGATGGTGTCTCTGAAAACTTCTCATATGTCTCCTTGCCCAAGGAAGATGAAGATTCCACAATCAAATCAAGTGCATGCCCAAAAGGTGACAAACTAGGACTATGCGGAAACTAATGTTGAACAAGATCCAAAGACTGCAATACAATGATCCTTCGATTGAAGGAATAGATGGAGAGTGGATTACCTCCCTAGAATGAAGTGTCCTTAGAACCACTGAAAGAAGTCTAAAGCAAAAAAATATGTCCAAACCATGGGTCTCCTGCTAAGAAGAAGAAAATTGAATGGTAGATGCTAAAGAAACTCCAACTCCATAATGAAATGGGAGGGAGGAAGCCTCATGTATGAAATCTTTGAAGAGGAATCAAGTGCCTCCAATGTAGTTTTACCAAGATCAAGATCCCCAATCAAGGTTAAACCAAAGGAATGTGGAGACTCAAGAAAATCCTCCAAAATAGAATTTTTCATAGAGGAGAGATATCCCCTCAAGAATTTCCTCCAAACCTATAGAAGTAGCCAAGTCTGCAATACTTGAAACAAAGCCATCCTTTGATGCCATGTTTGGAAAATTGAATGTCCTGATGAATATAAATGATGGAAGCTTCAATCAATGACTCTGGACAAAGAATCACTAAAGGTGAAGGTCTATCAATTATCTTTGATGGAGGAGTGTCTTAAGAAACCTTGTCAACCTCTTTGAAAGATTCAAAGTATTCCAAAAAATCAAACTCCTGCACAAAAATATCATCATGGGGTATCTAATCTGAAGTATGAAGAGGTATATGACATTATGAATCATGATCATCAGGGAATGATGGAGTATTAGGATCTCCATATAGCTCCAAAATATTAGTCAAAAGAGTATGAGGATAGTCACAATGGTCAATATTTTTCAACACATCATCAGCAACATGCATTGCAATAACCCCTAAAACATCATACCTTCGACAATTCCAAGAAATTTTTTGGATACAATTATTAGGACGGGGAACAAACCATACAAATGTGGAAAAAATTAAAGTGATTAAAGATTATGTATGATGCAATCTCTCCATTGTCTATAGTTTCCCATTCCCAACATTATCAGTGAAGGATGACTTGAAAAGCCCATAACAAATTATGACAAATCTCCAATATAAAAAATATATTGACCTTAAATATTGAATAGAAACTTCCAAATAATGATATGCAACTGAAATGATGTCCCTCAATGCAAGAAACCCTTCTTCAAATTTTAGGATGTCCAACTATTTGACAAAGTGCACCAAATAGAAAAAAAACAATGTAAAGCACCTAGAGCTAAAACTAAACAAAAAGAAAGGATTGATAAAAAACACTAAAATACCTTCCTAATGCCATTGAAATCACCAAATTTTGACAATCTGATAGGAAGATATGAGCTTTTGAGTCCAAATTAGGGTTTTGTCTTCAGTTAATTGTACCTTTTTGTAGTAGCATGATTTTGGAAAATGCAGGGCACCAATGGAAAGCACACTAAAATACCTTTCCAACAATATCTTGTTTGTTGATTTTTGAGATCATGGTGAAAAGATATGCCCCTCAAAAGATCACTGCCCTATTAGGGCCTGACATGCTAATTAGGTGCAAAAAAATAGCACCTGGGCAATAAAAAAACAATGCCCTTGGTCCTTGATGTGACCGTGGGCTAAAGTGAGGCAAGAAAAGGCCATTGGAGGAAAAAAAACTCAATTGTGTATGTGACTGCAATGCATGCAGAGAGGGCTAGGATCGACACAATAGAGAAGGTGTGGTCGGTGGGAGTAGATCGGTCGATAATGTTTGACATTGGGAGGAAGCACATGTTGGTAAAGACATCGGTAATGAATGGGCTAGTGGGAACACAAGATGCTAGCAATACAAGTGACAACAGCCAATGAAAGGACCCCCAAGTGGCTGACAATGGAGTACTCCTTGCAAAAAAATAAAGCAATTGACAAAGCATATTGCTGCAAACTTTGTGATAGCCGATGAATATGAAATTTGGTTTTTAATATTGCCAAAAGGAAATTAAAAATAAAAAAAATATTTTCGAATATACACCAACCATGTAGAATTTTATAAATCAAAATGTATGTCGACTGTGAAATATTAATGTCGATGGTGGAAAAATATATGCCGTTTGTGAAAAAAAAACCTATAATGTCGACTGTGGAATATTATTGTAGTTGCTTCAAATATATTTTTTTTTGCCAAAAAACTATAGAAGAAGCCTAAATTAATGAAAAATAAGACTACTAATCTAAAAAAAAAATTCCACAGAGTACAATGGACAACAATTTTTTTCCTTCTTCTGTAGATCGTACAATCCAAATGGTATGAATTTGCAAACCCTAAAAAATACCTTTGATGGCTCCCAAGTTGATATCTCTGATTTTGTCGAATGTGTAGGCAATCCTAAGGTTTTGAGGCCTTTTGAGCACAATGGTGAGGTTGGAGAGAGTCTAATCTGCACCAAAAAATTAGCTTGGTCCCCAAGTGGAGCCTGCAATGAAAACCTTCAAGCCTGCAATGAATCTCTCTAGCCCAACTTTCTTGATCTTGAGATGAATCTTCAATGGACAAGCTCTAATACCATGTAGAAATTATGGATGCACAATCATCCTATGAAGCTGCAGCTTCATAGGATAAATCACCCACACAAAAGTGTTGCAACTTAGGCATGCAAATTGAGATTCTATTATGAGATTGATATAGAATGATTTACAAATGTACAAATTCCTTGTATATATAAACAAGAGTGAAATGTAGTATGCATTATGATGCTGGCATGTGTCTTGATCTAACAACATGTGAATCCTAACTAACTACCTAGGGTTATGTGAAGATAGGATAAGACTTCTAGAAAAACAACTCATCCTTCTAGAAGGAATCTTTTATCCTAAATACATGTGAAGGGGGAATGGCCCCACTATAACTAATTGCCTAGTAAATGCAACTTAGGAATTAATTAAATATTATACCTAAGTAAACTTATGCTAGTGTAATTTAAATAATTAATTACACCAACATTTATTTGACATTCTCCTTTAAACTCTTAAATGTGTCCTAAAGTAATAGTGTTGATAAGAGGGTTCCCCCCAAAATGATTTATCACAACTTAATTCCTAGTACTTGATTTAAGATGTAGTTATTATCCTAACTTGAATAAACAGATTTAAGTGTAAAATATTTGTCCCTAGATAATTTATTTGAAATTTATGTGTATAGAAAGTTAGAAACTCGATGATAATAACACTCATATATACCTTTTTTGTCATAGAAATATATTGATAACATTACTAAGTTTTAACTGCTTTCCTCGATGATAAGAGATTTTTCCTTGCCATTTTAATTAGATAAGAACTCTTAGATACATGCAATATTTTTATTTATAGTAGCCTTGGTAACACTAAATTAATTAGCTTACTTAGTATTTGAATTGTGTACCACTTGGTTTTGATACTCCTTTTAATATAGGATTAGTGAGAGAGACTATTTTGGGTGAGTTAACAATAATAATGTGAATTTAATATTTATTAGTGAACAAATTAATTGATCTAACTTATAAGAATGTGGACTGCTTTAACACTACCCTTTAGTATTTATAGGATCCATATATTTTCAATTTCATTTTTAAAATAAAACGAAGTTTCTTCATAATAAAGACTTATTTAACAAACATATATGGATAAAATACATGTCAAGATCAAGATCATATAGTCAACACTACACAATAATTTGTTTGCCATAATTTAAAACCTAATTTTATCAGCTATGATCACAAATGTGTCTTATAGAGTTCCTTATTGGAGCTCAATCCTCCTCAAAATAATCTCCCCCAAGTTCTTTACACAATGCCCTTAGGTCTTAACCAATACTTACAAGTCTTAAAATCATTGTCACGTCTTAGATGTATAGTGCTTTATAATTGAAAGAATAAATATAGAGGAAGATAATACATAATGTATATAAATCCTTATGTATATTAACAAAAATAGTTGGCCACTATGAGATGGAATTGATAGGCACACTCCTCCTCAATGACAACTCCTTGAGGCCCTAACATTGTTTAGAATGTAGATAGTTTTACATTTCATAAAGGTTTCATAAATGTGATTGAGCTAAGACTCAATCCTAAGACTTCATGGATATTAGTGGCTACTAGAGTTAATATTGGGTTTCCACAACCATAACATGGAATATAACTACCATTTGACCTTCAATATTGATATAGCTTGAGAGTAGTTTAATCATTGAGAACTTTTTTTAAAAGTACACATGGATTTTGACATGCATTGTTCTTTGATGCATAAATAGAGTCTTTGCAAGAGAAATGTAACTTTGGATATTACAAAATAAAATAATACTCTCACTTTTATTGAAAGAACACAAAATCACACACACAACTTGAACAATTTCTCAGATCACAAACTTCATTCGATTTTATAATATGTACCCAAACATTTCATGAATTTGATTAATTTGGAATGAAATTAGCATATATGAACATTGAATTAATTCTAATTCTTCCTAAACAATATAAATCCAATTTCATTCATATTCCAATCACAACAAATCTAGAAGGAAAATAATTTTACTGACTACATCGTATGCAAACCCCAAGCCTCTATATTTTATATTTTCCTCCTCTTCGAGCTAGCATCACCCACTTTACTTTAACTATAATTTATTTATGACTTTCAACTATCTTTTCTCCTTTCACCTACAAGCTTGACCCCTCCCCTCATCTTCTTCCTATCAAGGCATGGCTAGGTGTTTTCTTCTTCTTTATTTTTCCCGCACTTGTGAAGCAATTCAAACTCTTTACCCACTTTATCTGCATTTTATCTGAAACTCAACTTTCATCTTCTCATCCCAGTGCCATGGCTCAACTATTTCTTTATTTCCTATGCTAAAATATTTTCCCTTCACATTGGAGTCTCCCCTTTCATTTCCAAAAACAACCTCCTAAATGCTACCTCAAAATCAACCTTTCCTATCTTCAACAGTCGGTTCTCCTTTGTTCACTAACACCAACATGTTCCTCTAATTTTTCATCAACTCTTCTCCACTAATTAATTACTTTCTTCTTTTCTCTAGAACCGCTTCTTTTTAAAACAAAAAATAATTTTCCTCCTTATTCACCAAAAAACTCATTTCTTTTGTCCACACAAACTAATCAACATCATGTTGCCTCATGAAATGACCACCTATCATGTGTTACTAGGGAATAGAGAAAAATGGAAAAGCAATAAAACAAACCAAAAATCTCAAGCCAAAATTGATGAGGTTTGATGCCCATACATCAAGCTCCTGAAGGGAAAAAACATGTGCTCCCGCACATGAGGGAATCAACTAGAAAGTATTTATCTTTTCTTTTCTTTTGCATCTTCCAACATCACTCTAGAATAACAACCATGTTTTCAAGTTGTTTTCATTTGTTTGTCATTTTAGTTTTGTGTC
>VDFB02369562.1:53356-146986 GCA_007258455.2 Sequoia sempervirens | reverse complement strand
AAGTTTTATGCCTAAATTCTTCAAGGTATAAACCAAAAACCAAAAAAAAAAAATAGAAAAAATTCTGAAAATGGTTACTTTGGTGAAAACAAAAAAAACCAAAAAAATCAAAAAAAGAAAAAAATCCAAAAAAATCAAAAAAGGATAAAAAAATCGTCCTCTAGTGAAAACCACTTCGGTGGCACTTTGGGCAAGTACCTCGGTGAAAACCTGGCAAATAGGCGCCTTGTGTAAATAAGCACTTTCCATCCACCAAGATCTTTATGGCTCGATCTGCATTATCCCTCCATATCACATCATCAATCCCATCCATCTCGCATCATATCACCATTTAAGTTGTTTAGGATAATATAGATTTGTTATTCTAAGCATCTTGAAATCATCTCATTTGCATCGTCGTCCATAACCACCCATTTTGAACCTCTTTATCATGAGATCGACCCTCAAATCGAATCTTTTCACTCGATCTCTCAAGGGGGCAATGTACCAGTGTACTTCTTTCCGGGCATCTAAAAAAATGATTTTGATAGCGGCAAGTTATTCTTTGAACCAACGCAACAAGTACATTGCTTCAAAGAGGGGCAAAATGTAGACATGCAAAATTAACATTATGCATTCGATCGGATTCAGTCAAATTAGGTCTCACATTAGGCCCATTCATCACTTTCATCCATTCATTAAATAATCTCATTTCCTAAGGTCATTTATCAAATAAACATTATCATCAGCCTTTTAATAAATCAAACATCATCACTTTAATTAAATAGATCAAACATTTATTTAATTAAATCCATATTTCATCCTTTTCTGATTTAAATAAATCAAATATTTAAATCCTAAAGGTCAACTCACCTAATCAGCATTAAATCAGCATAATCATCATCTATTTAATCTAACCCTGATTAAATGTTAATCCCATCCCACTTGCATTCTCTAGATATCTCCACTTGCACAATAAATCAATTTTATTGATTTATTAAAACCTCATTTTCCCTCAACATGACAAGTCAAACATGGCATTTATTGCTATTTTTCTTGTCCCCCTCTCAAAATTTATTGCAAATTTGAATTCAAATTCTCCCTCTCATGGGCACTCTTCCCAAATCTTGCACAACCATTGACCACTCACCATTTGACAAGTGTCATCTTCTCATTAGAGGATCTTTAGTCCCACATTCACCATCTTGGCCAATCTATCATCAAGAAAATCTATAAAATAGGGCCTTCATTCTCATTCATGGATCCACAATTTTATGCAAGGTTACTCTCTTGGTTTGAGAAATAATCTTGTTCTTCATCTCCATTGCAATACATCATTATTTAGCTATTGATTAAGGATTGGGAAAGGGTCACTAACACATGTGACACCAATCCAGTATGGAATAGGTAATTTGTGGTTGCTTTTATAATGCTTTTAGTTGTATTTTTACTGAGTCAAATGAACAACAAGCTAACCAACAGGTTTCCTTTTTGGTTTACATGTTGAATTCCTTCTTATAATGCTGTCAAGTTTACTTTGACCGAGTCACATTGCTATGATATTTTTTTTCCAGACTTGGGTGCAACAAAAGGACTTCTTATCCAATCCATTTACTTCTACATTGACACCACATTTCATATGTTGGTGCCCCTTCAAAATAGAACAATTTGGACTATTTCTACAATGTTAAAAATTGCATTAACTTCCTTTTGAAATGTAGAAACAACACCTCTAGTTTCATGCGTGTCTCAAGAATTTCTTGACTTGGTCACTGGTTTGCTTTATGCATAGGTTTCTACTTTGCAATGCATTACAAGGCAGCCCCTTATGCGCCCATGCTTTAATTAAAGTGATTCATAAATATAAGCCACAACACTATGCATTGCACTTTATCATTATCTGAAATAATTATAAATTATAAATTATATATTATATATTTTATATTATATATAATATTTATATGTATATAATATATATATATATATGTATATAATATATATATATATATATATGCATGTATATATATAATACATATAAATAATTATATATAATATCATTTTAATATCTTTACAACAACACTCATACTCTCATAACCATCAATCAACATATATACACAAAGTATATATATGTCACCTTAGTCCAATCGGTATTCCCATGCATATGGGTAATCTATCCATGAGCATTCATAAGTACATCTACCTACGTATACTCATGTATGTATTCACTCACATGTATGAGTTTATCATAGAAACGTACATATATACATATATACATTTTATGCATATATCTCATCGACATAACAATAAACACACAAGGAAAGACTTTCACTTAACATCAAGACTTAACCACATTCCTCAATCACAACATTCACATCAAAACCAAAGATTACTTTCCTTTTCCCAAAACTGACTTGACTCTTAATAGACCAACTAAGGTGTGAGTGTGTGAATGCTCATTTAGGCTCATTAAGGGTTACCAAACCAAGTTCTTCTCCTGAGTGATACTTCTCTCTTTCGGAGGTTCAAACCTATTCTTTCACTCAACTTAGCACATCATAATAGTAGTTAGCCAATCACAATACAATCATATTAATCGCATATATTTCATAGCCAAAATCATTGTAAACATCAAATTACATCAATCATTCATTCATCATATTTCCATTCAGGATTCATAAAACACATTCACATATCTAATCAATTTAACCAAACAAGGTAATAGTAAATAGGTAATAACACACGTGGTGTAACAAATACAACTCCATATCAATTTAGGCCAAGGGATAGACAATTTTCACAATTGTTTGATTCTCTCCATGCGATCATTTTTTAGTTGTTAAATAAAAATGCGATTCAACTTCCTCCAATTAGGCATGTTGATACAACTAAACCTCTACCACCAAATTTTAACACAAAAACATTTTATCAATATCATCATACACTTGGACATGATACAAAAATATGTATGAATCTTAAGCACAAAGTGAAAGAACTTATTGAATCTAATCAAATCTAGTTGGTTGATGTTAATGACAAAGGAAACAAATCAGTCTCGTAACCTAATAAAAACTTGCAAATATTTATAAATCCATTGGAAATTCATTCAAAAGAATTTGTTCAATATAGTGATAGTGAAGAAGATGATAATGATTTATCCAACTTTGTAAACACAATCAAAGTTCAACTTTCTAAGGGTCAAACCAATTTATTTCCTGAAATTGGTTTTATACATATCGACACATCTATAAATGCACCTGATGGTCCTCTTTATGTCACCAGTACAATCAGTGATAAACCCACAAGGGGGATACTTATTGATCCCATGTGTGCAGTGAATGTGATCACCAGAGAATTATTATATGTGTATGAACTTTATAAGGATGATTATGAACAATAAAATATATGGTTAAAGGATCATGGTGGTTCTACTCACGCCACGATTGGTTTGATAACTCTCTTAGAAAAAGTTGTACATAAAAAATTAGATATTTAATTTACCATAATTTTGGCATCAAACTAGTTTCATGTGAAGTTAGGTCATCCATGGCTAAGCTCCATGAGTGTGGTCCCATCGGTTATTCACAAATGCCTAAAATTCCTAGTTGAAGAAAATTTACATACTATATATTATAGTGGTTTTAATTTTGACCTCTTGTGAATATTTTTTGCTAGATTATTTTTAGCCTCCACCAGTTGAACCCATTAAACCTCATGAGGAATTTTTATTCATGTCATATCAAAATTTTAGAGCTAAGCATATAGCCAAATTATACCCTTAGTAACATCTTGTGTGAGGCTCTTCGGTGTACAATGACTTCTATGGTTGTTCCTCCTACCCCACAGGTAGTGGATGGACCTAAGTTCAAATTGGGTATCGTCCCTTGACTACCTAGCATGTATGTTCAGGTTCCACCTCCACCATCCTATAACATACCAAGAGATAATTGTGTAATTAACTTTGTGCCTCCAAAAGATAAACAAGTCTATAGACAGAAAACTAATAAT
Source organism: Sequoia sempervirens (assembly GCA_007258455.2). NCBI lineage: Eukaryota > Viridiplantae > Streptophyta > Pinopsida > Cupressales > Cupressaceae > Sequoia > Sequoia sempervirens. The sequence continues at coordinate 143,002 of VDFB02369562.1, read as the reverse complement.
CCAGTGGTCTCCCAACTAGTGGTGTTCCCTTCAATTCCTCCTCCAAAGGAAGAAAAGGGACCAATGCTAGGGAACACCTCACTTACCCCTTCACAAGTCAAAACTTGTGTGAGAAGAAATAGAAGTGCAAAAGAGCATAAATGAAGATGTTGTGCTATGGCTCGTCAACTTGCTGCAAATATGAAACCTTACCTAATGACCATCCATCCAACCAACCAATCTATGATGAAATACCTCCCACCCATCCACCCTCATCATCGCCTAATTCCACCCCACCACCCTTACCAAACCATGAAACTAAACCTTAGCTATCCCAACCTAAGAAAATAATGAAAGATGCTCATATGAATGATGATGCTTGCAATCATATTGATATCACTAATATGCAACTTATCATGATACATTCAAATAGTTAAAAAGAAGATAAAACATAAGAACAAACAAAAGACCATAATGAAATAGCTCTTATGTTTTCCAAATCAAGGAATTTGGATGGGGGCAACCATGATGATCCTCTTGATGAGAGTGACTCACCATGTGTTGAACCTGGTGCTTCTCCTTGTACTGCACTTGTGATAGTCCCTTTAGCATATTGACTGCCTTCCATTTATGATGAGAAAGATTGGGATGTAGACAATTTTCTTTAGATCGGTTCGCATGTGTGGTACCTTTTTGTGTGTTTTCTTGCACATGATGTGATCTCTCATGATGTGATTCTTGGTGTGTATTTGTGTTTGTTAGTTTTTTTGGATGACCCTTTATGTTCTTGTTGGTATAAGGATAAAAATAAAATAGATCTGTTGTGACATTCATCTATTTGTATCTCCATTTATCTTTATGTTGTGAACAACATTTTCTTGAATTTTCTTTTGGGAACAATGCAAAGTGTTGAGACATTTAGGTCTCTTCCAAGTTGACCCAAAAGAATTTTTGTTGTCTTCATGTGTCATTCCTCCATTATGTTCATAGTTCCATAAGTGTTTGGGGAATGATTTCAATTTTGTATGATCATTTTATATTATCTTTGGTCTATGATTTCAATTTTGTATTATCCCTTACGTGGTATCTTTTGTCTCATTATGTGGCTTTTTTTTAGGGGTAACCCCTTGTCATGAGTTAGCTTTGTTGGGAACATATCATTGGTATAGGCTTTCCCAACAATCTCTCATGACCTATCATGTTGTGTATATTGTTTTATTCTACCTTAAAGGTAATTTCTCATAGTTGGCATTAGCAATTACTTTAAGGTGAGGGCATGCATTCCATTATGTACTTCACTTTGTTTACACATGTTGAACTTGGTGATGCAGTTTTTGGCATATTGATCATTTTTGTAGTGCCTTATATGAATTATTGGGACTATAATTCTTGGTATGGTTGACATGAGAATGCAACTAGTGATTTTTGGACTTCACTAGCCCTTGTGTGTTTTTCATTTACTATTGTTGCAGAAATTCACCTAGTGAATATCGAACTTCACTAGCATGTGTTGTTTCTTGTTAAAGCTCACCTTGTGAATATTAGGCTTCACTAGTCTGTGATGCTTTGGTTCATGGGTCACTTAGAAAATATCACTTTTTAGCTAGTTATTCATGAACACCTTGGGTATGGATCCTAGTAAGATTTTTGTAAAGCTTGCTATTCAGTGATTATCATACCCCCTTTTTTCTTTATGTTTGCATCATGTGTGGATTTTTTTAGCATTATGTTTTAATGCAGTGTTTACATTTCATGTTCATGTTTGTATTATGATATATTGTGTGTCTTCATTGTGTATGCTTCATGTTTTCCATACTTTATTGCACATCATGTTTGTGTGTTCCTTCATCCTTACATTGTTGTGCCATAAGATCTTAATCCCGGGGGCTAGCACATCCCCTAGATTTGATGTTGTCTTATCTCTTCATTGTTTGGATAATTGAACCCTTCTTGGCTTATCCTTACTTTAGTGTGAGTTTGAGTGTAGATTCACACTCTCAATAAAGTGGGGGCTAAATGTATGACACAAACAAAAAACTACTCCCTCCATCCATGACATACCCAAATCAAAACAATCCCCAACAAGACACAAGAAGTTTCATTCTGCACTCTTCCAATGTCAATCTTATTTATAAATTTGGAAATTTTAACTCAAACGAAAATTTTAACCTCTATGCTATCACAAAGAAAACTTATCAACAATTCATAATTCCATAATCTTTGTAACCAACACTATTTATTTTTCCAATTTCATTTCTCAATTGAAATCAATTCAATTTGTAATTCCAACTTCAAAATCGTTGATGAAAGAAAAATCAACACTCTCAACTATATCCAAACTTAAAAAATATGTGTACAATATTTTTCCCCAATTATACATCTTCATCCAACTTAAATAGATATTCGATTAATCTCAAACAATATCAAATTACAACTCTTTTTTAATTTTTAATTTTTAATTGCATTGGAATTACAAGGAAATTTAAAACTCTCAAAAACTATATTTTTGTCATCCCCGTTGAGATACACAACCAGTTAATACTTCATCTATATTTTTTAAATTTGTGAGGGTCTTCCTTCTCACCCAGACATGGCCCCCTTATTCAAATATGCATTTTATTTATTTGGAAGCCTCTTCTCCTTTCACGCCACCCCCTCTCACCTCTACACAACCCTGTCTCACCATCAATTAATGGTCTCTCCTCTTGGGCATAGCCTCACCTCACATTTCTTTTGCATTATTTAGCAGCTCCTTGCTTTTCTCAATTTTGTGACATTTTTTCAGCTCCCTATTTTGCACCCCTCTCCATTTTTTTCATTCTTTTGGTATTTGCATAGAGCTTCTTTCTTCACCAGGCGCCCATTCATTCTCATGCAACTTCTCTGTCTTCCTTTTACAATGATTTTTTATTTATCTTTGGCTGTGTTGATTTTAATATTCATTTTTTTATTCCCTTTGCATGCATGACCTCTCACATTCTGGAAAATAAAAATTTGTATTTTATTTTTTCTTGATAGAAAAACCAATGATCTTCTTGACTTAATTGAAGTCAATATGGAAATGAAATAATAATAAGTCACATCCTTGCAAAATAAAGGATCAACATTTATTTCATAGTGATAATCGACCTTCTAGAAACCAATGTAGATTCATCTCAACAAACAATTGAAGCTTGGAATATAATCAAAATATGACATTTCATCAAATGGAATGGAAATAATGTCTCTTTGCTCTGCCTCCACAAACCACAAATCCAAATTAAACTGCCCACTAAAAATGAAAATCAAAACCAAAACAACAAAACCAAACCGAACTATTTTTGTGTGATGCAGACCATAACTTGTTCGCCTGGGACACTCTTGCATCAAACACTCTAGGTAGGAAAATTTTGTGAGTGGGACTAAAAAAAGGGATTTGAGTAGTGGAACTACTCTTTTAATTTGAATGTAACTTATAGTGAACTCCATCACTATCCAAAGTGCACGTGAAATGAATTCTTCTTCCTCTTCTTCCAACACTTCACCAAAACAAATTTCATCTTCCTCCAACGATGTTGCACCCTCTTTGTCCTTCCCCTCATGGAATCACGTCTACCATAAATTGTCCTCCTCCAAAAACTTCCTAATCTCCTCTTCTTCTCCTTTGTGGGATTCAACCCACCATAAGCCGACCACCTCCACCAAGTGCTACTTGCAACATCCTTTATAGGTTCTATATGCAAATATGCATTATCCATGTACCAATCTACAATTACATCTACCTTCTTCTTTTCAAACAAACTAAACTCTTCATTTACCTCATCCTTCTCCATGGTCACAACATCTCCCATATCATCATCAGTTGCAACTTTTCTTTCTTCACCCTTCATTGCAACCATAACTATATCTTCATCATCTGTTGTAATCTTCTCTTCACTACTCACTTCTTCATTTTCATTCATCTTCTTATCTGCCTCATGTACATCTATATAGGATACTCTCACCTCTTTCTTCTTCCATTTTAGGTTGCAACATTCTTTTCCTCTACTCTTCTTTTTGTTGTCCTCTTTCAAGAGAAGATTCTTCTTGTCGATTCTCTTGTCCAATATTCTCTCATCTTCTCCAATATTCCTTTCCAATACATCTATCCTAGCCTATATCTTTCCCAATTCTTCACAGAGTATCTTTCCCATCTCTTCAAATTTTTTATTTTCTTCTTCCCAATATTGTTCCCAAAACAAAATTCCCATGGGTCTCCTCATGACTCATCTCACATCTCATGATTTGCATCTTCATGGCTTCTTCATCAGGCTTCCACTATAGGCTGCCTCACATTCAAAGCTCTACCTATATACTCAAAACTCTTCACTCTTCCCCCATAGGTTTTGGCATAGGTTGTCTCACGTTTGACGATCTGCCTATGCACTTAGAACCCTTTGCTCTGATACCATTTGATGCAAAAAAAAACTACTCTCTCCATCCATGACATACCTAAATAAAAAAAATCCCCAAAAATACATATGTAGTTTCATTCTACACTCTTCCAATGTCAAACTTATTTATAAATTTGCAACTTTTAACTCAAATGAGAATTATAACCTCTACGCTATCACAAACGAATTTAATCACCAATTCATAATTCCACAATCTTCATAGCCAACACTATTTATTTTGATAATTTCATTTGTCCATTGAAATCAGTTCAATTTATAATTCCAACTTCAAGAGATTTGATGAAAACAAAATCAACACTCTCAACTATATCCACACTTAAACAAAAATTATGTGTATAATTTATTTTGCCCCAATTATACATCTTCATCCAACTTAAATAGCTATTCGATTAATCTTGAACAAATTCAAAATACAACTCTAATTAACTTTAAATTTTTAATTGTACTAGAATTACAAGGCGATTTAAAACTTTCACGAACTCTATTTTTGTCATCCCCTTTGAGGCCCGCAGCCAGTTAATACTTCATCTATATTTTTTGCATTTGCATGGGTCTTCCTTCTCACCCAGGCATGACCCCCCTTATTCAAATCTAAATTTTATTTATTTGTTAGCCTCTTCTCCTTTCTAGCCACCCCCTCTTACCTCTATGTAACCCTATCTCACTATCAATTAATGGTCTCTCCTCTTGGGTGCAACCTAACCTCATGTTTTTTTCTATATTATTTAGTAGCTCCTTGCTTTTCCTAATGTTGCAACCTGTTTTAGCTCCCTATTATGCACCCCTCTCCATTTTTTTTGTGCCTTTAGTATTTGCATGGATCTTCTTTCTTCACCAGGTGCCCCTTCATTCGCACATAGCCTCATTATCTTCATTTCGTAATGATTTTTTATTTCTCTTTGGCTACATTGATTTTAACATTCATTTTTTATTCCCTTTGTATGTGTGGCCTCTCACATTTTGGAAAATAAAAAGTTGTATTTTATTTCTTCTTGATAGAAAAATCAACAATATTCTTGACTTCATTGAAATCAATATGGCAAAGAAATAATAAGAAGAAGTCACATCCCCATAGAATGAAGGATCACCATTTATTTCATAACAACAATCGACCTTCTTGAAACCAATTTAGATTCATCTCAACGAACAATCAAAGCTTGGAATATAAATTAAAATAGGACATTTTGTCAAATAAAATGACAATAATGTCTCTCTACTCTTCTTCCACAAACCATAGATCCAAATTAAACTACCCACTAAAAATGAATCTCAAATCCAAAATAACAACCAAACCAAACTATATTTGGGTGATGTGGATATCTTGTTCGCCTAGGATGCTCCTACATCAATGTAGCATCATAATTGTCAGCCTTGATAATTTCACACTAGGTTTATCTCCCTCTCATGTGCTTGGACCCAATTGTGCTTTTAATTTACCTGTTTTGTAATAATATTTAGAAAATCATAAGTGAAATTGGAAATGAAGATTTAATATTGGTTTACGAATGTGTAAGGCCCTAAAATAACAGGTTTGGGCTAGGGCACCCAATGCCCTTGTCTAGCCTATTTTGACTCAATTTAAAATATTTCAATGTCAAAATTTTAATATTTAAAAATCCAAAGTCATTTCTCAGCTATCGGTAATTAATTTGCGAGAAATTAAATAATTGCATATAAATAATAGTCTTTTTCACCATTTGATATCCTAGTGAAATTAATTTTGTCAGTACTAACAATTGCAAGACTTCAAATCAAGTTTCAATTTATCATTGAAGGTCATGAATACAATTACTTCAATCCATCAAGGAATGCAAATCTGAGTGGTGAGTTGCAACAATTGTCAATTTGTCACTTATTTATCATTTAGCCTCTTTTCGACTGAGGGTAATATCTCTTTTATATCATCATAGTCATTGTGGAGGTACAAATACCAAAATGGAGTTTGAATTAGGCAAGCAACCATACGACACAACCCTTTCCCCTCTTCCTTGTGTGTAGGTCACAAATTTGAAGCAAAATTGGAGAGGATTAAAGACCTAATTGTTCATTCAAGCATTCAAGTCCTACAAGTCAACAAATTAGGGAAAGTAGATTTTATCATCAAATGACGAAGTTTTGACACTAATTCCATAGAAGAAGACCCTACAAATAAGGAGCAACATGAGTCTAAAAATTGATTCTGAGTATCTGCTTCCAGATCGAGGGTTCCCAGTTCCTCTATCCAACTAGATCAAGCTCAAATTCATATGTTAGGTTCCCTTGTGTGTGCCCTTTTCTGTTATAAACTTTATTTTTGTCTTTCAGTTCTATATTTTCAAAAAATTATCTTAAATTGTTATATTTTCATAGTTAACCTAGGTACATCTTTACATCATCAAATTAAATCAATTAATTATAGCATCACATACACATCATGAAGGACTGAAACCATGATCCACCATTCTGGATCTTCCATTGAGGTTAGTCATCAAGTGGATGTTTGAGATCAATTTTAGTCCTTTCCCTTGTGATATTAGGAGTGTGATTTAGACCTTAGACCCCTTTTCCCAATATCACATAAACATCATCTAATTATTCAAGCTGCTCCACCAAAAAATGTGTCATTGAAAGAATGAATAGAACTATTATGAATATAGTTAGGGTGATGTTATATTTCAAAGGTACATCATTAAATTTTTGTACAAAAGTAGAAAAATAATATTTTATCAAGATAATATATCTTCTCCATCTACTCTTCAATAGGTGACTTCATATGAAGTTTGGTTCGTTTATCCTTTATCTATTCAAACTCTAAGTATTTTTTGCTCCACCAATTATGTTTTGATTTCCAAGGAGAAAATATGTAAGATAATTGGAATCATACATATAGTTTTCTAGGATATTTTGAATCTGCAAAAGTATATAGTTTCTATGATGAGGAAAAATAAAATTTATTATTATTTATGATATTATATTTTGTGAAGCCTCCAAACAATTGTCAATGTTCAATGCTAGCCAAAACACTTTGAAAATTTTATTAAATTTGTCCCTTGGAAGGAATATCCTTGTGAGTTTTCACACATTGAGGGGAGGGGATAAATATTTTGGAACCACATTTAAAATCTCTAACTTAGGATGTCCAAGAATAAATCCCCTCTAATAAATAATCATTCATTTTTTTAATTTTCTCATGAAGAATTTCAAACTAAATTAGATAAAAATAGGATTTATGAAACTACACATCAATTAGAACATGATGAAATGTATAATCAAGAAATGAGGGGCACTGATAATTCAACCAAGATCTTAAGTAAATGGGGAAAACAAGTGCAACAAATTGTTAAATATTTGAGACCTCATGAAATTAGTAAGATAAAAAGAAGTTCATACAAGTCAAGGAAACAAAATTAAACCAATAAAGAAGGTAACTTAGAGTCTACATAGATATAAAATCATAACCAAATTTCTTTAAAGAAGTTAGAAATATTGTAGTGTGGAAGAAGGTTATATGCAAATTGAGAGTGATAATATTCTAAAAATCTATACTTGGGAGTTGGTTGATCCTCCACTAGGTTGTAAACCAATTAGTTGCAAGAAATTCTTTCAAAACAAGTACAAAGAAGATGGTTCACCTTGTCACAAAAGGATATGCTTAAATATAGGGCATAGATATGAAGAAACCTTTGAACCTATAGTGAAGTGGACTACTATTTATGCTTTGTTGGCTCTCTCAACACAAAATGGATGGAAAGTTCACCAAATGGATGCAAAATTGTATTCTTGAATGATGATCTCAAATTAATAAGATATATGTCTCAACTAAAATTTTATGCAATCAAAAATAAAGAAAACCAGGTATGCAAGGCTATAAAATCATTGTATGGTTTAAAATAATCCCCAAAATTCTAGTATGAAAAACTCACTAGCACCTCTTGAAGTTTAATTTTGATCACTTCGAATTCAATGATACAACTCTTTTGGTCAAAATGGTTGAAAGCGTATTTTTTATATCTAATTTTTTATGTGGATAATATATTTTGATGTAGGAGCATATAGGTCCATAGGCAATCTTGCATCACCCAAAAAAATATTTCCCTTTTTCAATTCAATTGCTTGATTTTTAGTAGTGTAGTTTTGGTTAAAATGCTCAAGGGAAACATTTCAAAAATAACTTGGATAATCTAATGATACGTTGTAGAAGAGCCAAATGGGTAGTTAGAGATCAAATTTGATGGAATTTGGATGAAAATTGAGCAAATAACAATCTTGCAAGTTTTTAACCTGCTACCAAATATTTGCAGAGAATTACATGTGAACCAGATCATTGTGAGATTTGAGATTGTTGTGAGTTGTGGACTTTAGAGCCACAACTAAAAATTTGTATAAGTTCCTAAGTGAACCAAAACTTTGTTTCACTTTGATTCTTGGTCGATTTCGATAGATTTTCTTGCATTGTGGGAAAAGTGACATCATTTGAACTTTGCAGAAGTTTTATGTGCATCTGAATGTTTGTGGGAACTTTTGCACCATCTAGCTTTTGCGAAAGTTTTATACGCATCAGGATGCTTATGGGTAATTCCTAGTGAACTAAACCTAGTAATTTTATGAACTAGTTTTGATGAATAGTTCACCTATGACATCAACATGACGCCTGATGACATAATCCTGTATGGTTTACAAAATATTACCATCCAATTGAACCAAAGAAAAGTTTCATGATTGAAGTTTCCAATATGATTTTTTCACTTAAATTTGCACTTGCAAAGTTTCAACTTGCATCTGCCCTTGCAATTTTATCTTGCATCTACATTTGTGGAATTTTGGCTTGCCTCTACACTTATGGGAATATTGAGGTCATATGAACTTGTAGAATTTTGACTTGCATATACACTTTAATTACTATAATGAATTGGAGGTTGTAACTATCCAATTCAAATTTGATTCATCTTCTATGGTTGTTGACAGATAAATGGGGGAAGATGCACTCAATTAGAGATTTTTTTTTTTTTTTGGGGGGCCGGGGTGAATTGTAGAAGGTCAATTGTGAAGGATATTAATATGAATGTACTCTTTTAATTGAAAATTTATTACCAAATAATAAATACATTGATTTTCGCCGGTATTGGCATGGTGTGATGGTTTATAGGTGGCATTGTTGTTCTTGCCACCAAGGTTCAAACCTCGTTGGGGTGGTATTGTTGAATGGTTGTATCCGGTTCATAGCTCCGGTCAAAAGCGTTTACCCCTTGAATTAAAAAAAAAAAAATACATTGATTTTCTTAGTATTGAATCAATTTTCTATATTGAATAAGGTATTTGGCTATGTGATTGGGAAATTTGACAAAATTCCTTGATCACGACTACATTAGATGGTATCAGAGCACAAGTTTCTCACTAGGATGGGAATGGTGTGAGAGAGTTATGGTTATGAGATTTTTTTACAAGAGTCGTATAAGGGTGAGATTTTAGGCTATCCTCTAATAGAGGTTGTGACTAGGTAGAAGTTGCACAAAGATTTCCTCCACTAAGAGAGTATGTAGAGGAAGTGAAAGGTGTGTCTTCATAAAAAAATTATTGGGTAGAGGATAGGTAGGTGTGTGAGAGATTTTTGCAAGTGTAAAAAGGACCCGTAAGAGACCTATGAAGGTGAGATAATAGTGAAATTTGAGATAGTGTTTTATTGATTGAGGATATTGAGAAAATTCCTCCAAGAAGGAAAAACCCAAAGATGGAGGAGATGTTTGAGCAGTTTTGAATTGAAATGTAGAATGATTTGAGGACATTGGTTGTAGATTTGAGGAGAAACCCAAAGAATGTTGAAGACCATGTTAGTGAAGTAAATGAATGAGAAAGAAAGAATGAACAACCATTATATCCTAGAGAAGAATGATTCTTGAGAGCCCTTAAAAAAATGGTAAAATTAACTGAATAGATGTCCCAATTTATTTTGGTACATTAAATCTTGATGAATTGATTGCTTGGATAGGTGAGTTGGAGGAATATTTTCATTTGGAGGAAATTAAAGACCCACAAAGTCTGAAGCTAGCATAGAAAACATTTAAGGGGCAGGTTGCACTATGGTGGAGGGAATTATAGAGAGAGAAGGTTACTAATGGTGATTTGATAATAACTAGATGGAATAAAATGATAGCCATATTGAAGGAAAAATTTATTCCTAGACTATGAAATGGATTTGTTTGTAAAGTTGCAAAATCAGAAGTAGAAGGATATGAGTGTGAAAGATTACATAGAGGAGTTTTATAAGATGATGATTAGATCGAGTCAACACTAAATAGATAGGAATAAGGTAACAAGGTATATAAGTGGGTTGAGATTTGAAATCCAAGATGAGATGATCATGTTGAAGATCATCACAGTTGAAAAGGCTTGCTAATATGCACTACAAGCAAAAGAGAAGATATTGAGGAGGCAACAAATAAATCTAAAAGTAGAGGAATATTTATAGTAGATAAAGGAAAAGTGAGCAATAGTAAAGGAAAAAAAGTATGTGAGTGAGAAATCAAGCCTAACTGGAGTAAAGAGATGAGACAAGGCATAAGAGGGAATGAGTACTCTACATGAGGATGTGGTAGGGTTTTTTGGAAAAAATGCTTCCAATATGAGGAGGTTGGTCATAGGGCCTTTGATTATCCACAAATACAAGAGGGAAGAAAGAAAAGCACAACAATAAATCACTTGGCACAAGAGGATGAGGAGAGTGTGGCATCACCAAAATTTGAGGAGCCATAAGAGGTTGAATCTCTCATGTTGAGGAGAGTTCTTGTGAAACTAGATGGAGAAGAAAATAGACGATCTCAAAGGAATCTTTTCCAAACCATGTGCAAGTATATGGGTAAGTGTTGTAAGGTCATAATAGATAGTTTTAGTACAAATAACCTAGTTTCTAAGGAGATAGTAGAAATATAGGCTTGAAAAGGTGTAAAAACCCAAGTCTGTATAAATTTTCTTGGTTGCAAAGGGAACATGAGTTGATAGTGAAATGAACAATGTTTAGATAGTTTTAAAATTGGGTCCTATATGCATGAAGCTTTGTGTGATGTATTGACAATGAATGCTTATCATGTTTTGTTGTGAAAGACCATGAAAATTTGATAGGGTAACCATTTATGATGGAAGAAGAAATTTGTACACCATCATGAAGGATGAACATAAGTATGTTTTGATTTCTCTATAGGAGAAGGAGAAGAAAGTAAAGGAAAGTAGTTCTATAGTTTGTTGTAGTGTAGAAAAAATGTCAGGGAAGAAGCTAGAGGAGTTGAGAATAGATCCATGGAGGTGCCTAAGGAGTAAAATACAAATGGAAAGAGTGGATAAAATATTGGTTTTATGCAACAACAACGTAAATTAAAAGGGAATATCCAAAAGGATACAAATGATCACCAAGGGATAGAAGGCTTAGAGAGGACATATCCCAATTTATAGTTAGGAAGTTGCAAAAAATTCCATGAAGGCCATGATCTTTCCTTATAGAGAAAATAAGAAGAGGTGATATGTGTGTAGAGAATGGAGAGGAAGAGTAGAAGGGAAGAAATGGAAAAGTCTAAGGGGATAAAGATCAATTGTGGATAAAGGAAAAAAGTGGGATTACCATCCCATGCACTTTCAAATTTTATTGAGTTTTTCCAAACTCATAGAACATTTCATTTTACTCGGTGTGTTTAATGCAAGAGCATCCAAGTCCGCAAGCAATCCTACATCACCCAAAAAAAATTCCTTTTTAGTTCAGTTGCCTAGTTTTTAGTAGTGTAGTTTTGGTTAATTTCTCAAGGGGGAAATTTAAAAAATAACTTGGATAATTTGATGGTGTCATCATATAGAAGAGCCAAATGGGTAGTCACATATTAGATTTGGTGAAATTTGGATGGAAAATGAGCAAGTTATGGTCTTGAGGGTTTTTAACCTACTACGAAATATTTGTGCAAAATTACATGTGAACTAGATCATTGCAAGATTTGAGATTGTTGTGGGTTGTGGGTTTTTTAACCATAATTGAACCTTTGTGCAAGTTCTTAAGTGAAGTGGAACTTTTTTAGTTTGATTCTTGTCCAATTTTGATAGATTTTCTCATATTGTGAGAAAAGTGACATCATCCTACCTTTGTGGAAGTTCTGTGTACATCTAAATGTTTGTGGGAACTTTGGCACCATCTAGATTTTGTGGAAGTTTTATGTGCACCGGGATGCTTGCGGTTAACTCCCAGTGAACTAAACCTAGCGATGTAATGAACCAGTTTTGGTGAATAGTTCTTCCTATGACATCAACATGATGCTTGATGATGTCATCCTATATGGATTGTGGAATATTACCATTCAAATAAACCAAATTATAATTTCATGATTGAAGTTTCTGATTGCGTATTTTTTACTTGCAGATCTACACTTTCAAAGTTTCAACTTACATTTGCACTTGATGAGTTTCAACTTGTATTTGCATTTGTGGAATTTTGGCTTGCCTCTACACTTGCGGCAATATTAAGGTAATATAAACTTGCAAAATTTTGACTTGCATCTACACTTTAGTTTCTTGTAATGAATTAGAGGTTGTAATTGCCTAGTTCAAATCCAATTCATCTTCTATGGTAATCAATGGATAAATGGGGGAAGATGCACTCACTTGGGGATATTTTCTTGGGGGGAGGGGGTGAACTACAATAGGTTGATTGTGAAGGATATTGATATAAATGTACTCTTGTAATTGATTTTTTTTAGATGATAAATTCATTATTTTTCTTGGTATTGAATTAGTTTTATGTATTGAATAATGTATTTGGCTAAATGATTGGGCAATTTGACAAAATTCCTTGATCATGACTACATTATATTTCTGTATAGTCATAAAATTGCATCACTTGCAATTTCACATACATTTTTGTGTCCACTTTAGTGTTCACTCCCTTAGCACTTGTGTAGGTTCATTTAGCCCTTGCATCAACCTTTTTCCCCTCTCAGGATGCTTGAAATCCCTTTTCAACAGCTATCCTTGCACGTTAGCTTTGTGTCAGCCTTGTGCTTTTCTCGTTCTTGTCATTTTGTAGTGTGATGTGTCTGGACACTAGCACACCACATGGACATTTGCACGTTGCGCTAGCATCCTGCGACGTTTCAACGTTCAAATGATTGTTTCCGTGCATGTTTTCCACTTGTCACCTCCTTTAGTCGGTGGTAACAACTCAAGATTCCTTGTAACCACCTAGGAAGCTTCTTTTTGCTTCCTTTCTCTCCTTAAATGCTATCTTTTCACTTCATTTGCAACTCTCCACTACTTCTAACCTCTCTCTAAATCTTTCTAGCTCCATTCTTCCAAGTGTTTCTAGCTTCACTCTAGCTTCAGGCCAACTTCTAGCTTCCTCTTCCAATTCTTGGCACCACCCTTTGCAAAACTCTCAAGATTTCAAAAGCTCATTGCAAAAACACTCTTGGTATCTTGCAGCTCTATTGCTCTCTCCATTTGGATTCCTTAATCCTTACAGTTCTATTTCCCTTGCCTTGTGCTTGCAAGCATCCTGGGATTCCATATCCCCCAACTATTGCATCCTTACTTTGTGACACGAGTTCTTCTCTTGGAGTGAGGATTGCTTTTGTCACCCATAATTGGTGGTGCAGGTTCTACTCCTGAAGCAGATTTTTGCTTTCACCACACACTTTTTTCCATTTCGGTTACACTCTCTCTTTCTATCTGGCTGTATGTGGATGTGGGAACACCAAAACAAGGTTTTGACTAAGGAAAACCCCTATACAACCCCAACACTTTCTCTAAATATTACGCATGCAGGTTTTGAAGACATTCATCTATTGGAGGCTTCATCACTTGTGTGGTTGTGAGAATCTTCTCTTTCTCTATTCTCTTACTTTATCATTTACTTCATCTTATTCCAATCTTACTATTTTCTGTTACATTCTCGCATTCTAAGATTTCTTAGCAGTTAGAATAGAAGTAACCACTTTGTCATTTTATGTGGTAAAATTTCTTTCTGGTTTGTACGAGATGTTAGTGGGCCTCTTGGACGTCAGTGCACTGCGTTGTCATCCTTATTCCACGTTGTCATCCTTTGGTCGAGACCCTGTTAGTTTGTCCAAAAAATCTATGTGACCTGCTCTTTTGAATTCTGAAACTCTCACGTGTTGTTCCTTGAGGTAGTTTAGGGTAGTTCACCCCGTGAGGTTCTCTGAATGAAGAGAATCCCTTAGTAGTGAATCCCCCTTCTCTACATTTTGGTGAACCTAATGTGAAGAGGGTATTTTTCAAAAAAAATAGGAATTTATTTACCCCTACTTGGCAGCGTCATAACTTTTGACTCGGTGCTCAAAATTCAAAACCGTTTGCACCGTTGGAAAGTTTTGTTAGAGAACTAGTTCAGTCCCTAAAATTTTGTGCCTTTGACAACCGAATTTTATGGACTGACACAAGTTTTGACCCCAAATTCTGCTTCGAAGACCTCCGAAAATGAAAATTACTAGACCTAGAAAATACCAAAAAAATAGTAATGAATTTAACATCTTCTTTTATTAGTTCAGTATCTAATTTTTTTCAAAATGTTAATGATATTCCATTTCGTGCATGTGACGATGACTTGGCCTTGCCTATGTCACTTGATATCTTTGATCCTTCTCACGAAAGTCCTCTTGCTTTGGAGGATATTTTGTTGCAAGAAGATGAAATCATTGATACATTTCTTAATATTACTCTACCTTCTCTTCATTCCAATGCACTCTTTTCTAGAGATGATGCATCTGTGAATGATGAATCTTGTCTCTATTCCAATGCAATCTCTTTTAGAGATGATGCAATCATGAATGATGAATCTCCTTCCACATTTGATCCTATTTGGACTGATGTTGAGAATATGTCTTCAAATAATTATTCAACTAGTTGTGATGATTCTGTAAATGTAATCTATGTCTCTGCTACCCCTCAAAGGCATAAGAGACTAGTCATTTACGTGACTCCAGCTAGTCCTTCTCCTAAAAGGGTATGTTCTATTAATGGTGTTCCATTTGATAGTGACTTCCAACCTTTCTAAGGCCCCCTCTTATAGAGCGGTAGTCCATACTTATGAGAATAGAATAAATAAACAACCAAGCCTTCCTCAGGCACCTAAACCTACAACTAAAGCACCTAGCGATTATGATCTTGTTGAGCAACCTTGCATTACTCCAACTAAGATCTCACTGTGGGACTTGCTTTAGTCTACTCCGGTTTACCAAGGTATGCTTCAAGAAGCCTTGCAAAAGATCCTCTTTCCTTCTTCTGCTAGGCTGACAGATGTTGATGTGTTGATAGCCCATATTTGTGTGGATTCGCTGAATATTATGTTCTATCTATAGGAACTCCTGCCTCCAGAAGTACATAAGCAAGCATATCCTTTAATGATCATAGTTAGCATTAACAATATCGGAATTAGACGTACTCTCGTTGACACTGGTTCGGCGCTTAATGTATGTAGCATTGATCTATTGCCTAAAATTAATATTGATTCATCTTCTCTTAATGCTTCTTCTATTGTTGTTCGTGGGTTCGATAATGTTGGGTGACAAGCTCTAGGTACAATAGTATTACCTTTGTAGCTTGGACCTATTATTGTACCCACCCTTGTATATGTTATGTTAGAAAAATTACCATGTAACCTTCTTCTTGGTAGACCGTGGATTCATGCTATGGGTGCAGTCCCGTCTAACTTGCATAAATCTATTAAGTTCATTTGTAATAATCGAGTAGTCACAGTCAAGGATGACCCTGAGGCTATGCACTTATGTGAGATGGAAACTGTTGGTGAAGCTTCGATTGTTCCTACTCTTATCCCTTTAGTGTCTTCCAATGTGTCGATGTTTACTCCAACAATACCTACTACAAAGGATACTCTTGAGATAGATGTCCCTGAAGAATATCCTTCTGAAGCAAGAAATCTTATGTCTAATCCTTCTACCTCTTCTCAAGAGAATGCATATCTTGGTGATGATTGGGGTTCCTTAGACTTTACAAATTCCTTCAGTGGGGAACAGAAAGTCGACCCAATCCACTTAGATGTTCCAATAACATCATCCAAACCCGCTATCAAATATGGTCATTCTTCTGTATCGTGGGATAATGTGAATGTAACTTGTAATGTTCTTAGTGTTGATCCTCCTTCTGAGGAAGATGATCACACTTATGTTAAGGAGATTAATGTTGGTAATCCTATTAGGAAAGATGATGGCGATTCCATAGAGGAGCATAATCCTCATTTTTGGAATAATGCTCTCTATGGAGATCCTCCTCCATTGTCTTTTATCTACATGTCTTCTTCTTGTGAGTAGTCTAGCTTTTCTCCACAAGAGAAAGGGTTGCTTCCTACTCCTTATTCTTTATCTAAGCAAGAGTGTATCTTTCTGAGGCTTATTAAAGCCTTCTTGATTACTCTTCCTTCTCCTACATGTAAGAAATTTCATAATCGTGATAGAGAAGAACATTCCTTTTGTGTATACCATCGAGTGCTTGGCCATTCCACTAGTGAATGTAAGGCCTTGAAGGACAAAAGACAACAAATTCTTAATTTGGGTGCCATCAAACTCTTGTTTGATTGATGCACCTATCCCTTTCTTTGCATGACAAGTGATATTGAGGTTTACCTCTATCCTGTATGTTCTAAGTATCGTGTATGGTTCTCCTCCCTTATATGTTGGGGGAAGTGATAACTTGTTTTGGAGATGTGCATCCTTCTTAAGGACCCCCTCTCTTCTCTCTATCTTTCAAGTGATGTGTCCCTTGAGTGGAACCCTTTTCCTTTTGAAGGGTTCCTGAGGGGCCCCCTTTGAAAGCTTTTCTCTTGAGTGAAATCATTTGTGTCTAGCTTGGTGGAAGCCTAACTAGACCTCGCCTTTCAAATAGTGCATCCCTTGAGTGGACCCCTTCTTTATGCCAAGTTCCTAAGGGACCCCTTTGAAATTTTTCCAACTTGTTGATGGTCTGCGTGACTATCCGCTTACTTGCCTGCGTGGCCACTTTCGAATGTGTTCTATCTGGACTTGTGAACATGTCACTTTACAGGTGCGCCTGTGAAGCCACTTTCTGACTTTATGGATTCCCCTTCCTTGGTTTTCCTCCATGTGAGAGATCTTGGGGGATACCTCCTTGTAGGTCTACGGGTCTGTAGGGTGCTTTCCTTTGAGCTTCCTCCATTCAAGAGATCTTGGGGGTCTCTCCCATTCAAGTCTATGGGTTTGTAGGGCGCTTTCTTCATTTCCTTCATGTAAGGGATCTTGAAGGACACCTTCCTTGTAGGTCTATAGGCCTGTAGGATGCTTTTCTAAGTTTCCTCCATGTGAGAGATCTTGGGGGACACCTCCTTGTAGGTCTGGAGGCCTATAAGGTGCTTGCTTCTTTGGGTTTCCTTCATATGAGAGATCTTGTGGGATACCTTCTTGCAATTTTGCGGGCCTATGAGGCACTTACTTCTCGGGGCTTCCTTCATGTGAGAGATCTTGGGGGTTGCCTCCTTGCAGGTCTGTGGGCCTATAAGATGCTTTTCATCCTGTGGGATTTGTCCATCATTGGTTTGCGTGCCTTTGGTGTGCTTTTTTCAAACTCTCCTTGGGTCCGAGGACTTGTAGAGCCATCTCTCTTGGAGTTTTCATTCCTTCCTAGCTTCTTCATCTTTCTCTTCTCTTCTCAATTTTATATACAGGATCAAAGATCTGCATATTCTTCATCCTAATTATATGCCCTCCTCTCTTCATTTTAGAATTCTTCTATGTGTTATTTCTTAATTTGGGGACGATGCATAGTACTGATACAACCTTCTACATTGAGGTCTCTTTTACTTTGCTGACTTAGATCCTTTAGTTTTTTGTGTGCTAACATTGTTGTTTGGTGCATGTTTTTCTTGTCTAATGCATTCATTTTGTAGGTCTTCAGCCTAGGGGCATGCTTCCATGGTTTGAAGGGTTATCTGCTTCCTCTACAATATCCTTTTGGAATATTATGTTATTTATGTTTAGTAGACTTCCTTTAGCATGCGTATTAGGATAGATTCATATGCCCACTAAAGTGGAGGAAAAATGTATAGTCGTAAAATTGCACCGCTTGCAATTTCACATACATTCTTGCAGCCACTTTAGTGTCCACTCCCTTAACACTTGTGTAGGTTCATTTAGCTCCTACATCAGCCTTTTTCCCCTCTCAAGATGCTCGAAACCCCTTTTCAGCAACTACCCTTGTGTGTCAACTTTGTGTCAGCCCTTGTGCTTTACCCATTGTTGTTTTGTAGTGTGACATGTCCAAACACTAGTGTGTTGTGCAGACGTCTACACATCATGCTAGCGTCCTGTGATGTTTCAACATTCAAATGATTGTTTCTATGTAGGTTTTCCACTTTTCACCTCCTTTGGTTGGTGATAACGACTCGAGATGCCTAGTAACCACCTAGGAAGCTTCTTTTTGCTTCCTTTCTCTCCTTAAATGCTATCTTTTCACTTCATTTGCAACTCTACACTACTTCTAACCTCTCCCTAAATATTTCTAGCTCCATTCTTCCAAGTGTTTCTAGCTTCACTCTAGCTTCATTCCAACTTCTAGCTTCCTCTTCCACTTCTTGGCACCACCCTTTGTAACACTCTCAAGCTTTCACAAGATCATTGCAACAACACTCTTGGCATATTGCATCTCTATTTCTCTCTCCATTTGGATTCCTTAAGCCTTGTAGTTCTATTTCCCTTTCCTTGTGCTTGCAAGCATCCTAGGATTCCATATCCCCCAGCTATTGCATCCTTACTTTGTGACATGAGTTCTCCTCTTGGAGCGGGGATTGCTTTTGTCACCCATACTAGGTGGTGAGGGTTCTACTCCTGAAGCGGGTTTTTCTTTCACCACACACTTTTTCCCATTTTGGTTACACTCTTTCTTTCTATCTGGCTATCCATGGAGGTGGGAACACCAAAACGGGGGTTTGACTGAGGAAAACCCCTATACAACCCCAACACTTTCTCCAAATATTACACATGTAGGTTTTGAAGACATTCATCTACTGTAGGCTTCATCACTTGCGTGGTTGTGAGCATCTTCTCTTTCTCTATTCTCTTACTTTATCATTTACTTCATCTTATTCCAATCTTACTACTTTTTGTTACATTCTCACATTCTACGATTTCTTAGCAGTTAGAATACAAGTAGCCACTTTGTCATTTTTTGTGATAAATTTTCTTTCTAGTTTGTACGAGATGCCAACACACCTCTTCGACACCAGTCCGCTCTATCATCCTTTGGCCGAGAGCCTGTTAGTTTGTTTAGAAAATCTCTATGACCTACTCTTTCGAATTTTGAAACTCTTTCTGCTGTTCCTTGAGGTAGTTTAGGGTAGTTCTCCCTGTGAGGTTCTCTGAATGAAGAGAACTTGTGAGTAGTGAATCCCCCTTCTCTACAATGAAAATTTTATTACAACTATGAAAGAATAATTGAAAAAAGTGTTGATAGGTACTAGTGATACCACATATAACACAATACTATCTTATATGACATTATCCTATACTACAAAGGGTTTGTGATAATGCATAAAGAGAGTTACAAAATGAAAAGAAGGTTATGATACCAAAAAATACACTAAAGACCTTCTGGTACTACCTATAAGCATTAGAAAACTAGCAAAGAGACATATAAGGTTGTGTGAAACAACACAAACTCTTCACATACCATTAAGACCCATGTGCAAGTCATATATCCCTTAAATATCCTTAAACACACCTTGATATCCCTAAATAAACTATATCAAAATAAATATCATAAAAGGAAAGGTGAATTCATGGGAAGAAGATAATTAAGAGTGTTTATGAAATGATATAAGGAAAAGGTGCCATGACAAGGCATAAAGAAGATATATAAAGAAGAGAAAGTGACAGAGAAGAATTACATGGATATAGGAGCATGGATGAGTAAGAGGAAAATATATGAGACACATATGTAGGAATAAGAGGAGAAGATATATGGTCATTCATGGCATGTGTTAGTTAAAGCATGAATTTTTTATTGTCTCCAAGGTTGAAACCCCCACTAGGCTATTGTGCTTGTAGGTTTTATATACCCTCGCTAGGCCATTGTACTCATGGGTTTGAATTGTTTGCATTAAAAATTATATACTATTGAGCTTGTGGTATTTGTGTCTCTATTGGGCCATTGAGCTCTCAGGTTTGAACTATTTGCATTCATATGAGGGATGAGATACCCTATTTGTGGCCTCATCTAGCTTAGGCCAAGTTGAAATTTCTTGCCATTCATTGATAATAAAAGGAGAAGATATGAGTAAGAAATATCTATAAAGAAGATATAATAAGAGCACACATACATATGATGGATATGTGTATGAATGATGAATAAATATATTTCTATTTTACTTTCTATTATTATGATATCTACCATACTATTATGGGTTTTGCTTATTCATCACACTAGGGTTAATTTATACAACAAATAATTCAAACCTCAAGCCTATATTTTATTGTCAACATTTAGTTATGGTGTTGGGACCTAATTTGTGGTGTATAAAAAGAGAAATTAAAGAAATAAAGAGATGTTTGCAATCCAAGGATAATAGTGTCAACAACCACTACTGTAGTAAATGAGATGCGTAGTAATATGCACTAGGACCTAACTCATGAGAAGGATTAAGCACCTAGGGAGAGATAAATAGAATGGGGAGGTCTTGAAAATATGTGACCATTATGTAATAGTTGATGGTTGACTCAAGATCCTATGATCACTTGTAAAATTAAAGATTAACCTTCCACAAGAGAGAGTCAAGAGGATGAATTGCTTGATTATGACCTATAAAATGGTATTATGATCAAATAGATAAATGTTACAATGATCAAGGATACATAAACTACATGTGATATGTTGCTTATATAGATAAGGTGAGATGATAGGACAACATAGGATTATGACAAGTGTCTCAAGCATATTATAGGAGACATAAAAAGTAAATAATCTAAAGATACCCTAAGTAAACTAGTGTGAATAGGACCTAGATGGTGAACTAGTTAGACACCTGATTCACACAAACACATTAAAGTAGGCCTAATCGAACCGTTAGGGATGAACAAAGTGATTAATGAAACTCCAGTTAAAAACCCAATGAAAAAAGGATAAAGTAAGAGATTAAGATAATTTTGTAAAGAAATTAAGATGGCTTGTAAAACACCCTATTCACACTAACACCCCCTTTATAGAGGAATAAATATATAAAAATTATGTAATGATGGATGATGGATGGGTCACAATTACAAGGCCATGTTAGGCACCCATGCACAAATGATCTCTCACAAACAAAGTAATCCCCTCTTCAAAAGGGAGAATGCATAAAAGAAATTATTGAAGGAGAACACAATATGACCCCCCCAGGGACTACATACAACATCGATATATAATCAATAATACCTCCATAGGATATAATGAGTGAGACAACAGATCCCCCATAAATACATCTCTTATGCCAATGGTGAATGCTTGAAGACAAAAAGTAATTCATTGCCTATAAACAACATTTCTCCCCTTAGGAAGAAAAATAAATAAATGGTGTATATATATGAAACTCAAACCTCAAGAAGAGAGATGAGGGAAGAAATATCATGATAGGTACTCTAAAAGATACTCAAATACCCACATGTTAGAATTGGATAATGCTAATCTAGAATCCTGTGAGGAATAATGTAGAAAAAGATCCAAAGATAAAGATGATGTGATAATAGTTGTTTCATAACTATCATCAAAAGTGATAATGCATGTCCTCTAATGAATCCTCCAAATAAAAATGTGAGACTCCAAAAATAAGAATGAAATGCTTGATAGATAGGAACCTCAAGTAGCTATATATGGAAGAAGATGAATGTCCTCTTACACTAAATCAATAGGGTCCATGGATGTAGCAATATTAATTTCATCAAGAACAACAAGAGATGTAGATATGATATAAATAGGAGGAGAAAAAGAAAAGAACAAAAGTCTATGTACTATTGGAATAAACATGGCCTAAAATATATTTAGAAACCCCTAAAGTATCATCATCAAATGGTGTATTATCTAGCTCATCAAGAGGAATAAGAAAATTTATAGTAGGATCATTTGGAAATGGAGAGATATGAGTGTCTCCAAAGACCTCCAAAATTTTAGTCTAAAGTGTGTGGGGGCAATAAATATCTGATACAACACATATAATATCATGATCAACATTAGAACAAATCAATCTTACAACACGATCAATATTATTTTACCATATTGATTTCCTATTCGATGTGTCTAGTTTAGGTATGAGTTTATAAAGATAAGGAAAAATATTAAGCCACTTAAGATGTGTTAGGATGTCATTTTTCCAAGACTCATAATTATCCTTATTTGGGATTATCATAGAAATATTAATATTAAAACCTATGATACCTCCTAAAATGATAACATCAAAGACTAATATCTCAAAACATATCAATAAGTTGAAATGAAGTCATCTCATAAAATTATAACTTTTTCAAATGCCAAAATATCCAAGTAATCAACTAGAATTCAAACAAGTCACAAACTAAATAAAATATACTTGGGGTAGATTTTAGAAAAAATGCACGGATGGTTGTGTAGATCTTTAAAAGATCAAGTTGCCTATTCATTTTTTAAATTGAGAAATTGAGTGAGACTTATGAGCTCATAAATGAGAAAGATAGTATAAACTTCAACCAACAATATCAAACACCTACAACAATATATGGAAAAATAATCTACATCACTGCAAAGTGCTCAGAACTAACTTTTCAATGAATATAAAATAAAACTAAAAATTGATACCCAGGTAAAAAGTTATGGCTCCCAAAAAAAAAAGTTATTTAGGCACAAAAGAGGGGCCTTGGCACTATTATGACAATGATTTGTGCAACATCAACTCACTAGTGGTATATATGGGTAACAAGATTGGGCACACTACTTGGGTGGAGTGAAGCACAACTTGGGTGACATCTAGGTGGTAGAGTGTAGCGGGACACTAAATAACAATTGTCTAGGGTGAAGATTGAGCCATTGAGCAATAATTTGAGGGTGACAATTGTTGCACCACCTAAGGCTTAAGCCTCCTAGGACAAGGTGGAACCCACCATAAAGACCCAATATGACTTGGAGCCCTGAAAAGACCCAACAACAAATTTTTTTTTTAACCTAGAATGCTCATTCCTTTGTTGACGCAGATGTAATGCAAGGAAAACAATTGTACAATGCCAATGGAATAACTACACAGGTTTGTCAACTATATTGTAGACTAACGACTGTAACCCCAAGAAATATTCTACTAACCTATGTTAACAATGTGATATGACTACATGGTGTCATATGGTACAATTTTTTTATGGATATATACGGATTTTGTATGGATTTGTACAAATTTCATATGGATCACACAAAATTTTCTACATAGTTTTTTATAAATCCTATAAAAATGGCTATTTTTTTAACCCAAAATATAGAGTGTCTTATATGAGAATAGGGGGATTTTTAGCCTTTTGGAATTAATGGTGAAGTCCTTTTTGCCAACAAATGTATTCAACAATAGCTCTTGTATGATTCATTCTTATATTTGAGAAGACACTTATAGATCTAAAGCTTTCACACCATATATGAGTCAATAATGGACTCGAGCTCATTGGATCACCTACAAAATTTGAGATTAACCTTCCACAAGAGAGAGAGAGAGAGAGAGAGAGAGAGAGAGAGAGAGAGAGAGAGAGAGAGAGAGAGACAAAAGAGGATAAATTTCTTGATTATAATACAAAATGATATTATGATCAAATGGACTAATGATACAATGATAAAAAATACATAAGGTTCATGTGATACCTTGCTTATATAGGCAAGGTGAAATGATCTAGGACAACATAGGATTATGAAAAGTGCCTTCATCATGTGACATGAGACACAAAAAGTAAATAGCCTAAATATGCCCTAAGTACACTTAAGTAAACTAGTGTGAATAGGATTTACATGGTGAACTAGTTAGGTAAAACAACCCATTCACGCTAACACATTAAAGAAGGTCTAATGGAGCCATTAGGGATAGACAAAGTGATTAATGAAACTCCAAATCAAAAACACCCATGGCGAAAGGATAAAACAAGATATTAAGAGAGTTTATTAAATAAATTAAGATGGTGTGTGAGATGCACATAGAAGAAAAAGAAGGGAGAAAAAAATCAAAAAAAATATTGTAGAAGGATGGAAAAGGTCAAGGAAGCCTCAATTAAGCATGCCAAGAGTAGAGGGACAAATAGTTATTGTGCCACACAATAACATCAAAATATTTCAGCAAATAAGTTACCATATTAAAATAGTGACTTTTTTTTAACCAAATGAATAGATTAAATAAAATAATATGGTGAATTTAAGGAGCCATTGGAGAAAGAGCTTAAAAGCAACAATGTTGAGTTAAGGCATAGAAGCAAAGGTGCTTTTCCATTTGAAAAAGTGTATGGTTACAAAAAGAAAAAGATAAAAAATTTAGAATTCTTGGAAAAGGAAAAGAATGTGGAGAATGTCGATATAAGGGAAATCTACAACAAGTTAGTCATTAAAATGAATGGAACATGTGAAGAAGGATGGGAAGGTCCTATACTATTTAACAAAAAGTCACTAACTATTGGAAAATTGTCAAAAAATCCTATCTCCTAAGATGAAATGACACCTTGAGGAGGTAAACCCCTAGATCAAGACTCACCTCCATGCCAAATAATTTAAGAAGAGTATATGGAGAAGAGAAGTATTGAATCATTACTTAGGATAGACACAACAATATCAATAATAAATTGTATGAATACTTTTGAGAATATATTGGGCAATGAGTATTTTTAAGATTTAGTTTCCTAGAGATAAAGGTAGAAGAAAAATATTGGTGAAACAAGAAAAAAAGAACTAGGCATAAAATACCTAAAGAAGAAAGGAAGAGAGAACCAAGAAAATAAGTTAAGTTGGGAGGAAGGACAAGCCAAAAACTACAAAAGAGAAATCAAATGCATCATCAACTCATGTAAAAATAGCCACAAACAAGATTAAGCTCCATGTGTTTAAAAAATATACTAAAGATGCAAGTGAGCATCTCTTTATCTTAGAATCTCACTAGAATAGAGTTGGCATCCATGATGACTAGACTTGTTTATATAGGAATTTATAGAAACACTCAAAGATGAAATTGAAATGATACATTAAAGTATCCAAAACATGACAAGAAGTGGGAAGAAATAAGTGAGTTATGTTTGACAAACTTTTATTCACCTAATTCCCCAACTAAGAATGTTAGCAAAATGAGCAAAATGACACAAGGAAAGAATGCATCTATGAAAAAATATGACCAACATTTTGAAAGTGTGGTTAAAAATTTGGAGGAGCCACTAATGAAGAAACAAAGGATTGAATGATTTGTGTCCAAGTTAAAACCATAAATTAGAGTTGTGGTAGATAAAAAGTATTTACCACATATAATAAATTAGTAGAGCTATAAACTAGAATGAATTCCTAATATTGGAGAAATGGCTCTTATGGGAGCAAGGAATTAGAGAAATTAAACTTGGAGTTAAAAAAGCAAAATTAAAATGAGAAATTTTGGTAAAAGGTGAGAATAGTGAGATTTAATCCTTAGCCAAAAGGCTATGTTGGTGTACACATTATGGTATAGAAGGACACAAGAGAAATGGATGTCTAATGATAGAAGATACAAATCAAGTTGCATTGAAGGTAGAATTTGAAAAGTGCCCTATAAGAACAATAAGTTTCTATTATAGTATATGCCGACAATGGCATAAGCATAAAAAAAATAATTGCTTCATGTTACTTGAAGAAGAAAATGAACCATTGGCCAAAGGAATGAATAGGAAAGAATCGTTTATTGAAAGAGGCATGGTCAAAGCTCAAGGATTGGTCGCATGCACCCTAAACAATCAACACTTGGCTACAAAATGACGACTCTTCTACAAGCTACAAAAATTGATTCCCTCTTCTATGCAAAAGGCTAGATGCAGAAGTGAATGTTAAGAGAGATTAAAATAAAAATCAAACTTGAAGTTATTGAAATGAATGAAGAAAGTCTTGACTCTTTTAACATCATCTAGATTTGGGATGGTTTGTGGACAACAGTGGTATATTTAATGTCACAAAAGAAGAGTTGATAAAATAAGGCAATGGTATAGTATGCATGTGATTCAACAAAGGGATGAAAAGAGTACATTGAATAAATACATATTGAAGATGAGAGAAAGAAGCCAAGAGAGACAAAGGATCATACACAATTAGTAGAATCCCAAGAAATGAATTTGATGGTGAACCCACATTAGAAGGATAAACAATTGTAGAAATTGATGAGTCATCAACTAAAACTAATGATGTAGTAGAAACTTGGAAGTTGGGTGAGTTAAAGAGAAGGATGATTGAAGCCCCAAATATGAGGAAGATACATAGAAGGGTGTCAAAAGGCATCATACAAGAGGAAAACATATTGCAAATGAAGACAAGGCATTGCATAAAGAAGAGGGTATTGAATATAAAGAAGAGCAAAAAAAGGTAGTGGAAGATATCACAAAGATGTCTATGGCGAATATGGAGATAAAAAAGAGCACTTCAAATGAAGAAAACCTACTATAGAAGATAAAAAGTATATAGGAAATGATGTAGTGGATAGCCAAAAAAGAGTGCAGTTCCTAAAAACATGTTTTGAAGAAAAAAAGAATGAAAAGGACCTACATTAGGAAGATGAAGCTCTAAGGAATTGAGAGGTGCATATCAAGGAGGAAAATTTGACAAGAATAAAAAAAGAGTTGATGAAAAGAAATTTTATAAGATTGTCTCTAGGACAAGAAAATATTATAGGCCTAGGGAGGATGTTGTTAGGTACTAGGGATATTGCATATAACATAAATAGTACCTTATACGACATTATCCTATTTCGCAAAGGGCTTGCAATGTTGCACAAAGAGAGTTAGGCAGTCCAAAGAAGGGGATGTGATATTGCATACTAGACTAGAGACCTTGTGGTATCACCTATACACATTTGACGCTTAGCAAAGAAAGAGAAACGAGATTGTTTGATATTGCAAAATCTTTGCATATACCATTGGACCCGTATATCAATCATATAGCCCTTAAATAACCAACACACTCTAACATCCCTAAATAAACTATAAAAAGGTTAAATATCATAAAAGAAAAGATGAATTCATAGGAAAAGAATAATTTAGGGTGCTTATGAAAGGAAATAAGGAAAAGGTGCCATGAAGAGGCATAAAGAGGCTATATATGGAAGAGAAAGTAAGAGAAAAGAGAAGAAGTGCATGGATAAAGATGCATGGATGAGTAAGAGGAAGATATATGAGAGACATATGTGGAAATAGGAGAAGATATATGAGTAAAAGTGTATATAAAGAAGATATAATGAAAACACATACATATGTCAGAGATGTGTATGAATGATGAATACATTTATGTTTATTTTACCGCATACATATGCTAGAGATGTATGAATGATGACTAAATATATGCTTATTTTACTTTTTATATTATGATATCTACCTTACTATTCAAGGTTCCTTCTTATTGCATCACCATGGGGTTAATTTTTCTAGCATAAATAGTCCAAATCTTGGACATATATTTTATCATCAAAATACAAGGTTTAAAATGACTAATTTGGGATATGTTCATTATTATTTGAGTATTGAGGTGATTCAAAAACCCAAGTATGTCTTCATTACCCAACACAAATACATTGGTGAATTTTTAAGCAAATTTAGAATGTCCAACTACAAACCTCTTAATACTCCTATGGGACAAAGTTTGAAAAACTAACATCATATGATTTTGTAGCATTTGTTGGTGCATCTAAATACCAATAGCTTGTTGGAAGTTTGATTTAAGCAGCAATATGGCCTTCCATTTCTTTTGTTGTTGGAGTCCTTTCTAGATTCATGCAACCACCTAGAGAAAATCACTGGTTAGCAACAAATAGAGTTATTTGTTATCATAAGGGAACCTAGAACTATGGAGTCAAATACTTCAAGGTAACACGTTTCACATTTGTTAGATATTCAAATCCTTACTATGCAAATAACTTGGAATATAAAATATCTACATCAAGTTTCCTAATGTATCTAAGGTCGACTACCATTTCTTGAAAATCTAAGAAGCAGACAAAGTTAACTCTATCCTCTACAAAAGCAAAATGTATAGTAGATTTTAAAAGGATTCTTGAAGATTTGCAAGGACATAAAATTCCATCAACACCTCTTCTAGTTGACAATAAATCTGAAATGAAAAGTCCAAAAATCTAATCTTCCATAATTGAAACAAACATATCAACACAAAATTGATTCAACATCATGTGAAAGATAACAATGTACAACTAAAAAATTGTCCAACTGTAGACCAACCAACATATATTCTTATCAAAGTGTATATTTTATTTACCTGTCACCCCTTCAAATTAATGGAGGATATAAATATTAATCTTTATAATTTTTTGATAGTTTGTTTTGTTTGTGACAACTTAACTTCTTCACTACCCTATAAATAAACTTGTAAATCTTCATATACAAAAAACATTACCATTATTTCTGCTTTTTCATTCCTAGCTTGACAGGAGGAATATTGTAAAACAGAAAGAGAGAAGGAGGTGCACCGCCAGAGTTAGCTTAACAATTGTATAGGAACCATGTCTTGGCAGTTGCCCCTCCTCGTATGTTCTCATTTAATGTTTTATCAATGCGTTGAGATGCTATTATGCCCTTGGACTTAAGCCTACAATGATCTTTTCCAGCTACAAAGTACAATATACACTCACAAGTTCAAAGAAAATTCGCCAACTAACAAATATGTTTCAACAAATTTAGAACCTATTTTGACACCTAGAGAGTCCCGGATTTAACCAAAATGAAGCAGATTGTCGGGCAAACAAAATTACAGACCTCAAACTTTGTTCATTAAGTTCTGACCCGTTCATCCTTCAACCAGAATCTATTTAAGAAATCTAAACAAATTTTAACGGATCATAAATGGCTTGGATGCCAACAAAATCCAGTGGTCTATATTCTTAAATAACTTGTGCTGTAGCCTGAATTCATAGACAATGATGAAATTACATAAATAGACTATGGGGCATCAACAATTGTTGAGGACCTGACATGAGATTTCAAGGATTATTTAGATAATTATGTATAAATACTGGTGCCTGCTTGAAGTTTCTGACTCAGTATTTACTGATGAACAGAGCAACTCTTGCCGCATATTGCCAATGAAATTAAGCTACATGGATTGTGCTTACGAATGATTTGATGGCAAAGTATCTGTGTGATTACCATTCACTTCAATTGTTGTCAGGGGGATTTGGTAATTCAAAAGTGAAAGACTGCACTTCATTGAACACTTCAAGTTTCAAAAATGAATTCCAATTCCAGACACAAGCTCTCAAGACAAAGACGACCGAATTATAAGAAGCATTATTTTGTTGCTGCCTTCTCTCTATGCCTGAGCTGCAACATTCTGCCAGAGAAGCAATACTTTTCTGAGGAATAGTAAAACTTGTTCGTAGAGGGTTAGTCTTTAATGCAAAAGCATTGCTACCTTATGTTTATGCCATACTCCATCCAGCTTAAATTAATTACCGTGTTGATTTGTCAAAATTTTATTGATCCTCTTGGACGAACAACTTGAGCATCACATAAACACTATACAACTGTTAGTGCAGGTGCAGTTTGTGGATCACTACTGAAGGCTTGATTATTTGAATTTGAGTGGGTAGAATCATGGGTCGGACTCAACCCGCTGCCTTGTTTGTCACTTCTTTTCCTCTTGGAACTTTCTGTCTTCTTCTCATCAACAAAACTAGCAAATGATCGTACAATTTTTGCACTCCTATGAGTCAGGGAACCTGATTGAGGAGTAGAACCATCTTGATTATCTAGGTTCCTAGAATGGCGTATGTATTGATGTATCATACGATAGAAAAACACAAATAGGGAAGCAAAGCATACAAGTCCAATAATCAAGAAAAGACCCCAGAAGCTTTTCAGGCTTAGTTGATCAGATTGCACTTGATTTCGCCTTGAGTTGCAAGTATTTTGACTCAGCCATTGATCATGGATTCTCTGTAGCTTGCCACTCTCTGACAGCGTCAGAATAGCTACGGACATATCAATTGCCAGCTCAGAATCCTTCTGGAAAGCCTGTTGACAGAAAAGAAAATGAAACATCTTAAAACAATAGAATTTGAACATGTACAGAGTATTCAAAACAGAGAACATAAAAGATGGACTTAAAATGTCATAAGATATGAGACAACGAAAGGTTTATCCAATGAAGAGAACTACTTACAAAACCCCAGCCATTTCTGCTGATTTGCCGGTCCACAAGTGTATAACCACAGTGTGTTGACAGAAATTCTTGGGCGTAAGGAAGCTCATCTACAATTGCAGCCACACCTCCTCTGTTTGGTCCATCCGATAATGCTTTAGCATATTTTTCCGGAGAATCAAGGGGTATTAGTCTGGAGGGGTCTATACCAAACTCGTGTATTAAATAGTTTCGTGCAAAGGATCCTGTCTGATATCCTACAGGACTGCTGCTTTTTACTAAACTGTCAATTCCATCAATTGTAGTTGATAGTTGTCTTGCAGTGAGGATTGAGGTCAGACTTGCTGTATAGCTGGAATTGATGATCAAAACCACAAATAGCCATATGATGAGTACTGCCCGTCCAAGGGCGGTCAAAGTGTTCTCTCCTGTATTAAACACCAGTTTTGTGCATCAGGTTTTCCCACAAGACAAGAACATTGCCTCATCTAACCGGATATTCTTATTAACATTGACTAAATATATTATTATATCTATATTAAGTTCAAAATCCAGCATAATCAATTATAAAAAAAACATTTCTAAATGCTCAAATGGTTTTAAACAGTTGAACTTTATTGAAACCTGAAAAAAAAAGACAAAAGTTTAGTTTGCACCTTCAGCAGTGAACACATTCTATAAGCAAGTTAACAATGCATGACATCAAGAGTTAATTTACTTACTATGAGAGAAGAACAATGTTGAAAAGCTGAACCTGCACAAACACAAAGCTAACATTATAAGGAATTTCATTTTCTGAAATCTGAAACACAGATTTCAAACACACCAATAACTCTGTAACACATAAAATTGAATATGGATGCCTTCCATTCTAAAATGTGAGAATTAAACTCCCCAAAGTATGTAAACCTACTACTCTCCATACTCTCTTAGCCTCCAAAAATCAAAGTGACTTGACCACATTCATTTCACCATGTGCAAACATAGAAATGATTATAAATAATTTCTAATCTCAATCTTCATATTTATGTATGGAGATTATCTTATTCGTTTCTTTGCCTTCTTGTCCTACAAATTTCATACAACAGAGAAGAGTGGGATGGTTGATGGAAAAAGAGAATTGCTACATCTGTGACAATTTCAAGGATAACACTTCTGTTAGTATAGATTTTTATTTTTTTATAAAGATTTTTCTACATTTTTTATTAAAGTTTGTTTAGGTTAATGAGAGTGGGTAATAGATGTGGGTGGAGTAAGTGTCGGTATCTTTCATAAGAGTTACTCTTTCTTATTTTAGATATTTTGGGGCTGCACTTTCTATTAGTTGGATTTGTCATGTCCTCCCTCTCAACTAGTCTATATACTCACTCACCTAGCATGTATTGTATATAAATTATTGATTTCTTTTGTATATTGCATTCTAAAATAGAATAGCATTATTCTTTTATATTGATCTTCTTTTTGTGCTTGCTTTTAGCTCTCTTGATCTTCAGTAGCTATCTTCATAGCCAAATCTAACAATTTCATCAGCAGACACTCTTGATGAACTAATGGGCATAGAAAATAAGGGGTAACAACAAAAATAATATAAGCTCGAATTAGGCATTGTACACTGATTTAAAGACAGAACATATTATATATTTGAATGATACACTTTGCCAAGTCTTAGAAACCAATTTGACCTAAAGGACATTAAAATTCTTCCTCGCCATCTTCACTGCCATTTAAATGATATTATTTGAATAGCATATTTGAAAACAATATATTATAAAAGGGAACTTCTGTAGACTGCCTTGGCATACAATATTTCTAACAATCTTCATCAAAAAGTAATCTAGGGGATATGATTAGCAAGATTCCTGCAGTGAATGTTACTTTTGATTAAAGAACTAGCTTTGATGATTTGAGCATACAATCATCCCAATGCTAGGCTAAGGTTCTTATATAATTTCACACGATATTTTTAAGTTTGACAATATTCTAATCCGTCCTAGCTTGATAGAAGCAAAAAGATGCAAGCGGGGAAGCATTCTAAGATTAAAAAAAATGGGATTCGTAAGACTAAATGAAATGTCAAGTAGACTACAAATCGTTTACTATAACAAAACCCAATTTATCGTTAGACTCGGGTAATAAAAAGAAAAGGATTCTTTTTTTGTTTCTGATACATCTATGTTAGCACTCTTAACACTAGTTGACAACTTTTCTACGTCAGGATTTAGTGGAGTTTTTTAAAGATTTGTTAGGGCTGTATCAAGGTTTTCATCAACCGTGTATTAGGATTAATGTCAGGATAGTGTTGAATTTGAATTCTTGTTAGGCTGGAATTTTGCCTTTTTAAATGATGTCATAGGGGTCATCATTCTTCAACTTAAAACTCAAATTTAATTCTTGGGAGTTTTTGTACATGTTGATTCTATTTGTAGCTATCTAAATTACACTATTTCATATCATCAATTCTCATATTAGTTTATCATAGCTAATTCCCTCTAATATCATCATATTGATTAATTAATTAATTAATTGTACCATATCATCATATTCCATTAGCTAATTAATTAGTTAATTTTTCTTAATTAATTAATTCTCATCTTTATCCACTACCATGACTTCACAATTAATTAATTAATCAATCCATTTCCAAACAAATCCATGCACAAATAATTAATTAATCACGTAGATAATTGATTAATTATCCTCTCATGCATTCCATAAATAAAATTCATGCACATATAATTGATTGATTGTAAAAATAATTAATTGTTTATCCTCACGTCATTCTCAAAAGTCAGTTGTTTCTACCATACAAATTTCTAAATTCTTTGTCTTATGCATGCACATTCCTAAATGAAATAAATTAAAAATCATGCAAATCAGGTGAATTGATCTCAACTATTTATCTTCTCATTCAAAAATCTATAAAACTTATTGCTGTTAGTATTAACTGTTATATAACATATCCTTAACTATGAATCTGAATTGTTTGGAATAGTTGAGATTAAGCGATGAGAGCGGCAACGAGAGCAGCGACGAGGGCGACAGCGAGGGTAGCGGCAAACTCGTCCCAAACCCTAAATAAAGGCAGCAGATGCGGGGGCTGATTGTGGCAATGGAGTGGGCTCTATGGTTGGTGACGATGAGGATGGAGGCTGAACTTGGAGGCTCTCTTCCTGGTTTTGGCTCTCCCTTGTTCTGGCTTTGCTCCTTTTCCTTGCAGCAATGGCTTTAAGGATTGCGATCTTGGGGTTTCTGAGGATGAGGATGAATCTCTCCTGGATATCCTTCTTGAGGCCTACCAGAAACCTGTCCCCCTGTGCAAGGGGCTCTACTACCTGATGGGGCTCAGGATTCGATCTTGGCCATGTGGTTAGAGGCTCAACTTGTTGTTCATGACATTAAGCCTTCTTTCCCTGTTGTGAGTCGACAAAAACGACTTTGGGAGCTCTTTGAAAAGGGGTTTTCTTCTGCCCCCTTCGAAGGTTTCTTCCCCTGTTGCTGTTAGTTGCTTTGCTACTGTGTCTCCTCCTGCGGTTTCCCCTCCCAGAGGGGTTGCTCCTTCTACACATGAGCTTTCTTTTGATCTTCAGCAACTTGCTTGTGGGTTGGCGGTTTCTTCTCGTGTCATTTCAGTTTCAGTTTTTGATGTGTGTCTGAACCGAGCCACTGCTGATCTACAACATGCTCTTATTGGCAGATTTATTGGGAGAAGACCTAATATTGATGTTATTCACAGGTGGGCTTTTGATTGCTGGTTTGATTCTTGTTTGAAGAGTGTGAAGGCTCTACCAAATGGTTTCCTTTTGTTCTCTTTCAATACTAGTGAAGATTGCTCCCGAATTCTTTTGGGTGGCCCCTAGTTTTTTGGTAAGGCTTTCCTTTTCCTTCAATACTGGTGGCTGGGTTCAATGCTTTTAAGATAAACTTTGCCCCTATTTGGGTTTGTCTCCCTGAGTTCCCTTTGGAATTTTGGGATGACGATATTTTTTCAAGGTAATGCTGATTCTTTTGGTCAGTTGATTACCATTGATAATGCTACAAGAAATAGAACAAGTTTTTTGTATGCCAAATTTAGGGTTTGTGTTGAGATTGGGAAGACGTTGCCCAACGTTGTCAATCTGAGCTCCGGGCTTGGGGTTTGGAATCAAACTCTGCATTACAATTTTTTGCAGTAGTACCACCTCCACAGTGATGGACCCTTCTCCTTGTTGTGCCGTGTTCATGATAAGATGCATTCAAATGTGCAAGCCTTGTTTGAAAACTTCTCTTTTATTGAGGGGAAGACGATGGAACCTGAGTAGGGTCACTTTGCTAATGAAGGTGTTTTGGATAAGTGCAATCTCGATGCTGAGATTGGTATCCCTTCGGATAAGACTCCCTTCAATGGTGGGTTTCCACGCTTTGCCTCTCCTTTAAAGGATTTGTTGAAGGATTTGTTGAAGTTTGGTTTTAAACCACCTTGATGGCCCCGCTTTGGGTTTTTTCCATCTCAGGTGTGTTTTGGGATGGTCCTTTGTTGTTGTAGTTTCTTTTCTCTGCAGCTGGTTTGTAACTGGTTCCATGTTCCAATCAAAAGCTTGGGTTGTTAGTGGTCCTTTCTTGCCTCACTTCTCATGAGTCTTTCTTTTTGTGTACTCACTTTTTGTGAGCCACCTCTCTTCTGCCTTGATGGTGTTGGGTGAAAATTATGTAATCAGCTTTTCGATAGATTACACAACTAGGACTTCAGCCACAGCTATGTGAGATGTGAATCTCTCCTCTCAGAAAGGGGAGGCGCCCTTCTTACTGCTGACAGAAGCGATAGTAAAACAAACAAGTAATTACAAAATGTACACAATACTTACGAAGTGGGGGGTGTGTTACATTCATCCTTCTCTCTTTTTTCAGAGAAGATGTTTACAATGCTTCACTGTTGGAAGTTCTTAATTCTTAATAACTCTAAACTAACAACGAGCAGTAATGCCAATACCTCTATCTTGTCAAAGCAAAGCGTAGAGGTACTAGAGGTGATTAACAGTAAACTTAGTAAAATAAAAGGGAAAGCTCATGAAGGCACAAAGTCGTTCCGTAGATTTTTCAATGGTGGATTTGTGATAGGTATGTTGTTTGTCACGTTAGAAGCACAAAGTCTTCTTAGATGCAGCAATTCCTCGAACAATATGAACAATTACAAGCACAAAGTCTTGTAGATTATCCAACCAAAGTATCCAAAGAGCATGAATAATTACAAGCACAAAGTCTTGTAGATCATTCAACCAAAGATAAACAAAACACAAATGTAAATCTAAATAAAGGATGTAACACAAAGTTTACATGAATTACTTAGAGTCCTTCATATTCCATAAGCTAATTACCACCAAATGAGATCAATTCATAAGATTATCGAATCCAACACAAAATATGGTTTGCAATCTTCTTCTTTATTGATCAGATTTCATTCACAAAGTATGAACACAAAGTTTCACAGTTCTGCTTCAAAAAGGGCAGCACTTTGTTGCAAAATACTAAAGGATAAATTTACAATAGAAATCCCTCACATTATATAGAAAGAGGGATGAGCAAAATTAGGAATCTAATTGAGAAAATCAAGGAAAGTTAGGTGAGCGATTCAAGGAGATCTCACCTAACTTTGACCAAAGTCAAAGTGTAAATTTTTCAAAAGATTACATCTTTTTCAATTGATTCCTATTCAATTTAAAAGAATATAAGATTCTAAAATACCAATGTATAAACCATATGGAAATGTCTGTCAAGGATTTCACCTTCTTCTGTTTCCCTTTTGCATGCAATCCATAATATTTGTTTTTTTCTTCCACTACCTTAGTCATCAAAAAATACACACCCTTTGTCCCATGCTTCTTTTGAATTTTCCTTGCCCTATATCACATTGAAGTTATGACCTTAATTCTTAATTGAGCAATAAGAATTTTGTGCTCCCACATAATACAAGCCCCTTGTTGCTTTTCAAAGGTGATCAATGTGAGGCTGAATTCTTCAATATAATCTTTTTATTTCTCCCCAGCATTTTACCCCTGTAGCTTGAGGAACTTATCCAAACAAAAGCCTTTATCTCTTTGATATTCGAGCATGCTCAAGAGATATCACTTGTTCTCCATTTTTTTTGAGATTCATCCAAGGGGAAGATGATTGAACTTCTTGGATCACCTACTTCCAGTTGTTTAATCCTTTTTAAATGTCTTATGAGACACACGATAGCAATTGTTCAATATCTCATTTTCCTGTAACTACAGCTGAACTTTTTATTTTGACTTTCTTGAAACGATTGAATTTTCTCAACAATTTGAGTCTGAGGTGGTGAGATCACGCAGTATCGCTTATTCTTGAAAAATACCTCAATGCTAAGACTGCAAGAAAGATCATACAACAATTGCAATGCAGTTAGGTGGGATAAGCTCTGTGGTCTGTTGTGATTTGCCGGGAACACAAAGGGATTTACTTTGGCAAGTTACTCAGAAAAGCAAAGGCGCGAATGCAGTATCAATTGGAAATTTTCTCTGACTTTAGATAAAAAAAGTGAAAAAAGCGTAAGGGTTTAGAAGCCTATGCTATTCCTACAAATCAAGAGACGACAAGGATTGAGTGAAACTAAATAAACAATACTTTGTTTCACCACACTAAACGACAACTACACAAAGCAAGTGCAATCTTTTGGGATTTGTGCTTAAGATTTCTTTACTACGAACAAACCATCAATAGAACAACATTATTCGAAGTAAACATTGAAGCATCCACATCAAAAGCTCAGTCTAACTTTACGCATTGAACAAAAAGCATCCACTCAAATAAAGTATGAGCTAAGTTTCACTAATCTTTACTATCAATCTATCATTCCCTTAATATGCATTTAAATGAAATTCTAACTTAAATCTGCTTTACGAGGAAGAGAAATATGCAACCATGCAACCATTTGACAATGAAAGGATTCAAAGCATCTCATGCATTATGAACTTTATTATCAAAATAGTTTTTCAGCAACAATTTCATAGAACTCTCTCTCTTATTCTCTACAATCTCTTCTAATATCCTCTAATGATTCTTATCTCTAATCCCTAATGAATTCTCTAATTTCTAATTGATGAAATGAGAGAGAGGGGGGGGTTTATATAGAGTTTCTAGAGTACAATGAATGGCCAAGATCAAAAATGAGATTAACGGCCCAAATTCAAAATAACTAAACCCTAATTAGGGTTTCCTAAACAACAATCTGTTAACCGTAGAGAACTTCATGCACTGGGAGTTGCATCCTTACTACGTTCGGTGAACCTGGACACGATCATGTTGACTTCTTCCATGGTAATGTCCGGCAGTGCATTGACTTTGTACTCCAGCAAGTCTAGACAGACTCTTGTCCGCTTTCAGAAACCTCTTCTACATCGGAGTCTGCTTCTGCTGAGTCTTCATCTTCAGCAGATTGGTCACTAGAAGTACCTTCTTCATCGGAATCTATCTCCTCTGGAATGGACTTTTTACCTTTAGAGCGAGATGGATCGGATTCCATGGTTTCTCCTTCTGGGATAGACTGGGTATCTTTCTTGCCAACAGTAAACTTGATCCTGGGACCTCTTCGTAAAGAAGTGGGAATAGCCGCTGATTTATTTTTCATGTGGAGTTCTTGCTGTCGGCGAGCTTCTACTTCGGATTCTTCTCCTTCCAAATCTGTTATGAAACTTTTCATTTCATAACCATGCTTATGTAACCATTCTACAATGTTGGCTAGGATTGGCTTCAATCTCCCTCTCATGCTGGTAATTTCTTTCCTAGACCATTGAATTGCAGGCAACGACCTTTTAGAAACCTCTTGTTCATCATAGATAGCGTTCATGATATCGCCAAGATCTGTAAAATCCTTTGGTAGGTCAGCAATATCAAGGTCTCTGATCTACTGAACAGTCAACCTGCAATAATCCATTTTGCGAATGGCTTCTTCATCTCTACAATCAGCCCAGATGTCTTCAAAACGGTACTTGTGATGATGACCCTTTTGTAATTTCTTTCTGACATCTCGGTAATCAAAATCAAACCTATACCTATAGGTCTTGATTGTCATGATCTGCATTTCAGCATAAACAGACTTGGCTTTTTGTACAGTTGGGATAGTATATCCGTCAATTGTTAGTGGGAACTTGAATCCGCGCTTGTGGTTACTTCTTCGTTCTTTATGCACTGAAATCGGTTGTCTGCATGTCTCCATGAGAACCCACTTATCTGAAGGATAACGTGGCAACATGTAAGGACAACCAGTGTAGCACCCTACTCTCAAATAAGTAAACGTTGGGAATTGCAAAAACAAGCATCCAACTTTACTTACCACCTTATAAGCCTCATCAGATACCCTCCTCCTTTCGAGAGCTGGATCAAAATTGAAAAGCAAAGGTGCGAAGAAAGCATCTGTAACCCGCCTGAAGTGATGAAAGCTTTCCTTCAGTTCCAGTTGATAGAAAAATCTGTACACAGGTACCATCATCCGATTTCCTTTTGTGGATAGACTTGGAAATTGTCTCATTATAGCTGTTGTGTACACCAGGTAAGAAGTCATATAGAATTTCAATATGGAAGGCGCATTGATCAGCTGCTCATGTATTTCATCACTGATCTGTTTGCCCCAGTCAATGTGCACCTTTTGTCTTCTTATAATCCTGATGTATTCATACATCCAATCATGAAAAGTGGATGATTCAGGCAAGCCTTTTACTCTGCTTAAAAATGTAATCATATCTTTGACGTCATCTTTGAAATCACTTTGCAGGAGTCCCTTTGGCCATCTGGAAACAGATTGTCTAGGCTTCTTCAACCATTGAGTATTTATTAGGTTTTTAGCCTTGTTGGGATTAGCGTCAAAGACTTCTTGTGCTTTTTGTATAGAGATGTCAATGTGTTTCTCCATTTAAGGAACCTTAAACACAATGTCAAAGAAGTCAGGGTCGAGTCTTAAAATCTCGTGCCCGGAAGAATCGATCACACTTCTACTTTCCCTGATGTAATGAGATGCCACTTGAAGGAAAAATTCCGTATTGTGTGCAGCAGTAGGAAACATAGCTACCAAATGCAGGTTACTATGTACAATTGCTCTCATCGAGTTAGGAAGAGGCTTCATCTCAGTTTGCTTTGCAAAATCAACCAAGTCTTGATGGCCAACCTCTGTGTCTTTTATTTCTTCCACCTTGGAGACCACTACAGTCGGCGAATAGACACCTTGATATTTATATTTCATTTTGCCTTTTGCTTTTGAAGAAGACGGAGGTTTATTGGCAGTCATCAAGAGCGACTGAATCTTTGATCAATCAACTTTGAAGATCCTAAAAAGAGACTGCAAGGTGTCGAGCTAGAACAAACATTAGTCGTTGAATAGCATGGGAATGCGCGAAACGAGCAACGATGATGGACAAGCGTGGAGCGGATGACAATGTCATGCAAAACGATGCACAAAATGGAAGGAGCGAGGTTCAGGACTGAAATGGGCAAGTTTGAAGTGCTTCAGGGAAAAAATTGTGAAAAGTATAAGGGCGCACTTTTTCAGCGCCCTTACATTTTGAAGGATTCACTTTGATGCAGGGGCGCTGAAAAACAACACTCCTGCACTTTTCAGTGTTAGAAAAAATTGTGAAATGTCAGGGCGCACTTTTTCAGCGCTATGACATTTCTCACAATGAAGTTAACAATTGCTTTCTTGGCGTTGAAAAGGTGTGCTTCTTCGTTTGGGAAGGGCAATGAAAACATAATGCGATGCTTTAGCAATATGGAAGTATTGAGAGG
Organism: Sequoia sempervirens; assembly: GCA_007258455.2. Taxonomy (NCBI): domain Eukaryota; kingdom Viridiplantae; phylum Streptophyta; class Pinopsida; order Cupressales; family Cupressaceae; genus Sequoia; species Sequoia sempervirens. Next base: position 102,500 of record VDFB02369562.1, on the reverse strand, counting down.
GTTAGAAGCAACACTTGAGAACGTATTTTGAAGTGCATCAAATCTTCACCTATTTCCATTTCAAAGTATTGGCATAGGAAACGTATGAAGAGACCAAAATACACAGGTAAGAATGGCTAAAACAAAAAGAGGTAAATGCGTATATGCAAGAGGCCATCGCCAAAACAAATGATGGAAACAAGAACGCGTGGCAGTTAAACCATAACACAACTAGGGAAAGAGGAAAGACGTGCTTGAAAACTGACAAGACTCCATACCAAAGGCGAAATAAAGAAAACGCGTGGGTAGAAGAAAAACGTGAGAAGAAAACAAAGATAAACAAAAACGCATAAGTAAAACCTTAGATATGCACAAAATAATGAAGGAGAATGAAGAGAAAGCAAGGAGAACGACTCACCAAGAGAAAACACGGAATTTAGTTAAGAGGAACTTCGAAATTCTCCAAAAACATGTTTTGCAGCTTGAGAGGATTTCGCCCAGCAAGAAGGAATACAGTTTGAAGATCATAAACAATGAAAAAGGAACAATAAAACACTTTTAAGTAAATGGTAACTCAAAAACCTAACTCAAGTCGAGCAATTAATTTAGGCACAAAAAGTGGCACGATGAGCGAAAAATGCAAAACGCATGAAGAAATGCGCAGAGGCAAGAAAATGACTAAGTCTTGATAAAAAGTGTAATAGCACACTTTTTCAGTGCCATTACATTTTTAAGAATACACTTTCATGCAGAGGCGCTGAAAATCAGCACCCCTGCACCTTTTATACTTAGCCAATTTTTGGCTTGTGAGTAGGAGCGCACTTTTTCAGTGCAACTGCATTTTTCACAATTAACTAAGTACGAATAGTGAGACTTCGCGAAGGGGCTCGTTTCGAAGGTCTTCGCGAGGCGAACATAGGGGGACGCTCAAACCGAATGTTTGAGACTTGGGAACGCATTTCGAGGTGGCTTGGAAATCACCTTGTTTTGCGTGCTTGAACTTCACGAATCCTAGGAAATAGACAAGTTTCGTAGGGGGGTTATCCGTGGAATGAGTGCTGCTAGATTCTATGATAACAAATGGCTATTTTTGTAATAGGTACTGGCCCTTCCAGTTTTAATCTAATCAAAACTATGAATCTGAATTATGATATATTTATTGCTGTTATACTACAGTTGTTGATGTCACTGTTGTCATGCTTAATTTAATTGTTGTTATATTGATGTTATGATATATTTATTGTTGTTGTTATAATGTTGTCATGATATATTTAACACTTTTTTAATGTTACGAATGATTTTTTTTAAACATCTAAATTTTTTTTTCAATAGGGGACATTTGGTCATCCCCAAGATAGTCAAGGGACGTTTGAGACATCTCTAGCCGCCTTGGGGATGGCCAAGCATCCCCAATGTGTTTCCTACCATTCCCTATTTTAGGGATGCATTTTGGGACGTTTCCACATTTTCACGATTGGGGGGGTGGGGCGGCCAAGGGACATCCCTAGTGTCTCTCTATACCTTAATTGCCTTAGGGGATGGGGATGGAGATTTGAGGGGTGGAGACATGTCCCCATGTAACATAGGATTTAATCGGTCATATGGAGATACACTACAAAAATCTTGTACGAACATTGAGCAACCACACTCCATCATAACATGAACAAATCTACCTAAAAACACTATCTGAAATTTGTTTGGTTTTAAAATAATAATATTTTAATTATATGTGGTTTTAACTTTCAATTTTATTCTAATTCTTTACATTACACCACCAAACCCAATCGAATTGAGAAATGCTTCCAATATATATATAACACAAACAAGATGTATTTGATACAAACCAAAATCACTTTTCTTTTCGCCACTCTTTACACTTGACCTCCGCCATAAATGTCCCATTTATGCTCCAAAATTTTGTTCCCTATTGAAAATAGACAGCCCTTATGAAACACAAGCTTTCTTGCCCTTTAAGTTGTATGATTTAATCATTTGTTAACCTAAGTCACCTTGATACAATAAAAAATATAATAATATAAGAAGAAGAAAAAACCACGAGGCTAAAAATAGCCTATGGGATAGTCAACCTTGTCATTTTTGATTTCTGTATTTCAATTATTTTCCTATTCAAGGTGATGATGAACTCCCCCAACTTCTCAACAATCGCCTCACTGTATAAACCATACCAAAAACCAACTGTCAAGACATTTACATGTTTGTCCCTGAAGTCCCTAAAGGCATCACAATCCATAATGAAGTGTTTTTTTGATTCCACTACCTTAGTAGAGCAAAAAATACACACCCTTTCTTCCCATGCTTCTTTTGGCCTTTTCCATTGCCCTATATCACATTGAAGTTGATGAGAGTTAATTCTTAATTGAGCAATAAGAATTTTGGCTCTCCACATAATACAAGCCCCTATGTATGCTTTTCAAAGGTGATCACATGTGAGGCTGAATTCTTCAATATAATAATTCTTATTTCTCCCCAGCATTTTACCCCATGTATGCTTGAGGAACTTATCCATAACAAAAGCCTTTATCTCTTTGATATTCATGGGGCATGCATTCAAGTAGATATTCCACTTGTTCATCCATTTATTTTTTTGTTTCATCCAAGTCTTCTTTCTTTTGCTCAAGATGTCATTGAAAAAATCTTAGGCCATCTACCTACTTCCATTTGTTTAATCCTTTTTAAATGTCTTATGAGACACACGATAGCAATTGCTTCAATAAGAGCTGCCCCATTTTCACTTTGCATAATATCATAAGGCTGAACTTTTTATTTTGAACTTTCTTGTAATCAAGCGCTTTTGAATTTTCTCAATTTGTTTCCAATTTGAGTCTGAGGTGTTGTTGATGCGTGTTTTATGACACACCAAACACGCTAGAATAAAGTATCCAAAGACGCTCTATCCCCTCTTGAAAAACTACCTCATATGCTAAGACTGCAAGAAAGATCATACAACAATTCCAATGTTTCAGTTAGGTGTGGATAAGCTCTGTGGTCGTTGTGATTTGCCGGGAACACAAAGGGATTTACTTTGGCAAGTTACTCAGAAAAGCAAAGGCGCGAATGCAGTATCATTTTGGAAATTTTTCTGACTTTAGATAAAAAAAGTGAAAAAAGCGTAAGGGTTTAGAAGTCCTATGCTATTCCTACGAAATCAAGAGACGACAAGGATTGAGTGAAACTAAATAAACAATACTTTGTTTCACCACACTAAACGACAACTACACAAAGCAAGTGCAATCTTTTGGGATTTGTGCTTAAGATTTCTTTACTACGAACAAACCATCAATAGAACAACATTATTCGAAGTAAACATTGAAGCATCCACATCAAAAGCTCAGTCTAACTTTACGCATTGAACAAAAAGCATCCACTCAAATAAAGTATGAGCTAAGTTTCACTAATCTTTACTATCAATCTATCATTCCCTTAATATGCATTTAAATGAAATTCTAACTTAAATCTGCTTTACGAGGAAGAGAAATATGCAACCATGCAACCATTTGACAATGAAAGGATTCAAAGCATCTCATGCATTATGAACTTTATTATCAAAATAGTTTTTCAGCAACAATTTCATAGAACTCTCTCTCTTATTCTCTACAATCTCTTCTAATATCCTCTAATGATTCTTATCTCTAATCCCTAATGAATTCTCTAATTTCTAATTGATGAAATGAGAGAGAGGGGGGGGTTTATATAGAGTTTCTAGAGTACAATGAATGGCCAAGATCAAAAATGAGATTAACGGCCCAAATTCAAAATAACTAAACCCTAATTAGGGTTTCCTAAACAACAATCTGTTAACCGTAGAGAACTTCATGCACTGGGAGTTGCATCCTTACTACGTTCGGTGAACCTGGACACGATCATGTTGACTTCTTCCATGGTAATGTCCGGCAGTGCATTGACTTTGTACTCCAGCAAGTCTAGACTTTCTGCACATTCTGCAAAGGTGATCGTCCATTTTGATTCATGCAGCAAGAAAGTATCTCGGACGGTCAGGAAGCTGAAGGCTTTGGTCAAATTTTCCTTCATGATTGGCCCGGAAGTGGTAGAGAAAATTCTTTGAACTTTATCTTTTAAATCTTCTGGTTGCAAGTGTTTTCTTCTGACAAAATCTCTGTCAAGCACATCTGCAGCCATTTGGAAAATCTTACTCTGAATCTCCTTTGCTTGCTCTTCAATTTGGCGCCATCTTGCTTTACTCTTTCCAGGACTTCTCCTTGTGAGATCAGTGCATAGTACCAGCTGCTGAAATCATATGTAGCTTCAGCTTCAATAATCTTCTCATCAATCAATCTCTGCTTTGGAATGCCCTTTATCTCTCGAAGACACGGGATAATTTTATTTTGGATGTCTTGGAGGCCATCCCATGCTTCTGCTAAGTTTGCAACTCGTGATAGCAGAAAGGAAGTTTGCTCATAAACATATGCCAACTTCTCTGTGAATGCCATCGCCTCTTCTTTCTTTCCTGCCATCCATTCTTTAGTTTCTCTGGCTATAGTCAATTCCTCTTCAAAATCTCTGACCGGTTCCTGTGAAGAGTTTGGAAGTGGAGGTGCTGATTGGTCACCTTGATTGAGTGGCCTAGTTAAATGTTGGATATATTCTTTCAGACGCTCAATCTCTCTTTTATATTCCCTTTTCTTTGCCACTTCTTTCTCCAGCCTAGACTTGATGGTGGCAACAAAATTATCCAGGTCCTCAACTTCTTGTCCTTTTGTTGTTGGACCAATATCAATAGTTGTGATGGCATATTCGTTTGGGGCAATCTCGTCTTGGAATTTATCAACTGTAGGAACTGCAATCTGCACTGTGCGGTTACCAGCTTTATCTCTTTGTATGGTAGAAAATTTCTTGGTTGGCTTTCTTGTGGCAGTTTGCTCTAGCCTCGCCAAGAAGTTTGTGGTATCATCTTCTTCTGGTACCTCTACTGGCGCCTTTATCTTTAATCTCTCTTTCAGCCAATCTGGGATGCTTGAGTGTTCAATTCCATCTTCCTGATGATCTTGGACGTCCTGCATATCTTGAACTTCTGGCATATCCTGAATCTCTTGCAAGGATGGGTCTTCCTGGATTCCCTTGAGAGCAGAAATCATTCCCTCTTCAAATTTTCCATCCATGATATCCATGTCATTGTCCGACTCCAGAATCTTCGTGCCTGTAGGAGAGGGATGATCATCATCTTCCAATTGCATTGGATCCATATCTCTTTCCAAAACTGGTGAGGGAATTCTGACTTGCTCCCATGACTCTTCTTCCATGATCAATATTTCATCTATATTTTTGGATGTAGCCGAATGAAGCGGCTTGAATTTCTGCTTCTTTTGAGCGGGTCCTTCATCTGCTGTTTTCTTCTTGTTCTACTTTGCAGAGTCATCAATTTATTTTCTCTTTTTTAGGTTGGCAGCATCCATTGGTTCACCTCCATGAGATGCACCAACATTTGAGGAACAAGACTCTGCCTCACCCATCAAGTCATATGTGAATTGCGCATTCCTTTGTTGCAAAATTTGCACTTGCTGATCCATCCACCATTGGGAATATTTGAATACAGGCCTCATGAATGTTGTCAGGTCACCAAGCTTAGGCTCAGACCACCTCATAGGAGGAAGCGGCTGCCTTTCATCAAAGCCCGACTGCACGTATACTCCATCATCATCCAGCTGATCAGGTACTCGAAAGAGTTCTATCGTTCTTATTATATCCAGCGGCAGCCTTGACCACAGTCTTTTTCTTACGTCATATTCATCAGTGGCATTTTCCGAAAAGTCTTCTAAGTCAATTATGTGTTTATATTTCCCTCCGTCCACAGTTCCAATGTGATGAAGTGGATCGAAGTCAGCTCTGGGCTTGTAGGATATGAACGGGTATCTTTGTATCTCCAATCGAGCACTCTCTGCCGCTTGTGCCGATGGACATGATTCTTCCATATTGCCAATGAAGAGTGGAAAAGCGACAACTGCTTTCTACTTTGGCCTTTGGATATTCTGATATGTCTCCAATTGCCTCAGAACTTCCAACAAAACCATTTTGTTGGTAGGATAGATTGGCAGTCTATATGGGCGACCTGTGAATCCTTGAATCCTGATGTATGTAAATCTGGGAAACTGGATGAACTAGGATCCATATCTGCCGATCAAACTTTTGGCCTCATGGGTGAGCCTCTGATGTGTTCCGCCTTGGAGAATTTGAGTGATATACATAAGAAAGGCATCATGCGCTCGTCTGAAGTGTGACTTCTCCTTCAACTACAACTGTGGATAGCAATCGTAGGACTTGAACTCTCCTTTGCCATTGCCAACTATGCCTTTGCAAATCAGGCCAGCATATCTGTAGGTCCTTGCAAGCAGATATATGACATAGGAACTCATATGAAAGGTTTTGGTTCTCTCCAGGTTGACCAACTGCTCGTGGCGACTGTCACTGATCATTCTTGACCAGTTGAACATTTTCACCCCGGAAGTTATTTCATCAATGAAATAATACATCCAGGTTTCAAAGGGCACACCCTAAGGATTTCTCACCATTTTGTTTAGCAATAAGACAATATCTTTGTATTCTTCTTTAAAATCAGTTCTGGACAACTTCTTTGGCATCTTTTTGGCAATGGGTTTGGGATTTTCCAACCAGGACTTGTTCATATTTGATGCACAAAGGGTTTGTTGATCTTCCTAAAGTTTTAGTGCATCATCCCTCGTTCGATAAGATGTCCTATGGTAAGCTGGAATTCCAAATGTCTCTTGTATGGTTGGCTCAGTCAAGTATGTCAGTACTCTTCCATCAGATGCCTCTATCTGTCTTTCTTGTGCATTATAATGCAATGCACACTCTACCATGAGCTCTGGTCATTCTTTTGCAAGCGGAAATCCAGCTGCATGAACAATATTGTTGTGCATCATCCTTCTTGCAATTGGCGTAGGTAAAAATCCATCACTTCCGTACATTCTTTTCTTAAAATCATCAAAGTCAACATGGCCGAGGTCGGTGTCCACAATGTTTTCCCATTTAGATTTGATTTTGGACTATGGCTGCGAACCCTTACTAGCGAACTTCATTTGTATTTTCTCGAAAATAAATCTGCAAGAATGTACAAAGAAAATATTAAAATTCAGAAATTAAAATTAAGTTACTTGAAAAATATTCCAGCCAAGTGATAAATTAAATTTTGTGAAAGATTATGCTGGAAATGAAAGAATTTATCCAAATAGATGAATGAAGTTTTTCATGCTAGAATGAAGTGAAGAAAGTAAATCTGCCTGCTACTCTGGAAAAAATAAAATGGACAAGATCACAGTGCTGGTATGAATTCGCTTTTCTTCCTTCACTTTGCTTCAAACTTCTCAACTTTCTTGCCTTAGCCAAAATTTCTTCTCACAACTTTGCTTTCGAAAGATGAATGACTAAAAAATGAGAAGCAAATTCAATTATAAAGATGAGAAGTTCGACCCATTTAGCAAAATCCAGTTGTTTCCATTAAATCAAGTTCGAACTTGGCTTGCACTCAGCTTCTGAATGGCAAATTTTATCTTCAGCATCAGTCTTTGGGAAAGTTGCTAAGTCTGGCGCCAGTTCAGTGAAGTCTTTTTTGTCCTTTTCCAAATTTGAGTCATAGAGAAAAATTCAAATTTTATCTCTTTGGGTGTTGAAAATAAAAATAAAAATAATAAAAATAATTATTTTCATGTGTCATTTTTCAACCCCTTTATTTTAATTATGGCCTTTTATTTTTATCCTAAGGAAAATTTGATTTTTCTAAGTTATTTTCTTGCCTTTGCCTTAGAAAAATCTTTTTCTTCCATTTTATTTTGCCATATTTTTTCATGATTTCCTTAAGTCTTTGGCGAATTTCTTTAGCATCTAAGCATGCAAATTGACATTTTAGTGTTCCAATGTTTAGACTTAGGTAAATATTTTCAATTTTCTCCAGCTTTTCTAAGTATGGAAGACTTCACTAGTGTTTTTGCCATGCATTTTATCCAAGGGCGGACTTAGCCTATAGTCTTGCCATTCATCTTTTACTTGGGCCAGACTTGGCCCATGTTAAAGCCACTTCACATTCTATATGGCGGACTTGATCTTATGACAAGCCATCTCTCTTAGGCGGACTTTACATATGTCCAAGCCATTGTCTTGATCTTCATGGCGATCTTGGCTTAAGATCAAACCATTCCACATTGCTTGGAGCGGACTTCACTCATACTTATGCCATCTCTCCTCTTATGCTAGGCGGACTTTCCATGAGTCCATGCCATGTCTTGGGGCGGACTTTCCACATGTTTAAGCCATACCTTCATGAGCTGGGCGGACTTGGCTCTTTCTTATTCCATTCTTTCCATGGGCGGACTTTGCTATTAGTTGAGCCATCTACTTGTTGAGGGGCAGACTTCACTCATTGTCAAGCCATCTTCATATGGCGAACTTGCCCTGTGTTCATGCCATCAATCTTGCTTTCCATGGCAGACTTTACCCTTTGTCAATCCATTGCTTTGAGCGCCATCTTCCATACTTAGGCAAATTTTGCCATGAATTTCATGCTGGTTATTTCGCCATTTTTTTATTTTCGTGATTTTCCATTGGTTTTTTAGGACTTCTGACTGATTTTTTGAAATCCAGGCACTTTCTAAAGATGGAAGCCCTGCCAAAAATAGAAAAAATAGTAACTTTCCAAAAATAGCCCCTAAAAAATAGGAAGTCCAACATGGGCCAAAAATGCCAAAAAGGAAGTCCCTAAAAAATAGGGGGTCCAGAGGGGAAATCCCCAAAAAGTAGATGTTAGAATTGACTGAAACGACAGTTGATCTTCGTCCCTCGGGCCTCCTAAGCACTGTGATGATGTTCGCACACTGATTCAGGCTCAAATTCTTCGCTTGACTTGGGTGACCATTCAAAGACTCAAACTCTAAACCCCCAAACAAAGATCAAATGAAACTGAAGCGCAACGGCAAAGCCCTAAAAAGCAAACTACTAGGGTCCCCATTTGCAATGGGGCGATGTGTGAAATAGGTCACAACAGGTGTTTCTAGCCCACAATTCACACCCATAGAGCACTCCTAGAAGCCCTAAAAAACCCAAATGAATTTGGGTAGTTTTCCAATTCCATAGCTTTGCCTCTCTACATCTATTTTGAAGAGCATATAATGCTTTCCATCTTCCCAAAGTTCTCTTCTTTCTGTAGCCCTCCCAACTAAGCTTGTTGTTGAAGTCAATCCCCAGGCATTTGCACTTTGTTACTTCTTCAAGAATATTGCCTTCAAATTAGAACTTACGATGGTTCTAATTTCCTCTATTGGAGAAAATCATGACTTTGCTCATGTTGGTATCGACTTGCATCCTCACTGCCCTACAAAAATGTTCAAGGGCATACAAGTGATCTTGCAACCCATGAGCCAATTTAGCAATCAAAATAAGGTCATCAGCATAAAGAAGCAGCCTTATCACAAACTCTCCCAAATGGATCCCATCTCCACCTTGCAAATTTAACCATTCTTCAAGTTTGTCAATATATAAACCCAAAAGAGTAGAGGATAGGGGACACCCTTGCTTGACCCCAAAGTCACTCCTAAAAATTTATGAAATGCCTATTGAAGTTCTGATTTTGACTTTAAGCTCTTCATAAAGCCTGTGGACAGCCACTAAGATGTATAGGAATCCCATGTTCTTCCATTCTATGCCATAACTTATCCCTGGGATCATGTCAAAAGCCTTTCTGAAATGAACAAAACAACAAAAAGCTTCTTCTCTTTTCCCCTAAACTTTTTCAATGATGTGCCTCAAAGTGATTCTACGATCAACCGTAGAGTGCTTAGGCCTAAAATCTGCTTGCCCTTTTGCATGCTTTTCTTTTTCTTTCACCCACTTGTTGATTCTGTTTTCTATCATACAGCCAAATAATTTTGCAAACAAAGAGTTGATCATTATGGTCCTATAATTGGACGGATTATTAACGTCATCACTCTTAAAAAGGAGGTATCACTAGGTTGGTTGTCCAATCTCTTGAGAACCCTTATTGGATGATGTTATTGAATATTGTCATAATGTTTAGTGTGCAATGCGAGAGTTCTCATCCCCCATTTTAGATATACTCTACTTGAAGATCAACCAAGTCCTTTGCTTTTCCTACACCCAATTTCCTAATACATGTCCCAACCTGCTACACGGTGAATTTTTTTGTTATGGTGTTGAACAAGGGGAAGGGGGAGCGGGAGCGGGTCAATCTCTGGTTCCTACTCATAAAGTTGCATTTCAAACCATTGATTAGCTGTAATGTTATTTTCAATTTGTTTCTTTCTTGGTTGAAGTTCCTTCCAAAATAACTTTGGATCATTCTTTCCTAGGTAGATTACCTCTTCACACCTTGTGTTCATGAACTTAGCTTTTTTCTTTCTTAAAATCTGTTTATACAACTTAATATTTGCATTCCTCATCAAACCAAGTATTAACTGGAAAGCAATTTGCTTATGATTTCTTTTTTTTTTCCCTTTTGCACTTCACAAGTGCACCTTGAATTAAATTTGTTAACTCATGACTGTTGAGGCTTGAAATTGGATTTTCTCCTTCTTAATTAGCCTCTTTAGAGCTAACTTGAAGGTAATACAATTTTCTCAAAAGAATTCTACCCATGCTACCTCTTTTCTGCCCAAGATAAACTTAAGTAAGTTGGTCGATGGTCTGATTTTAAATCCCAACTATGCTCACTGATCATAACTTTCTCCATCCTTTCAATTAAGCTTTGTGAGAAAATTGCATAACCAACGACACTTGCTCCATTGTAGGTATTGCAGGTAAAATTTCTAGATTTCTTCCATCTATTGAAAGCATTGCAAATAATTAAATCAAAGCAAACACATAAATTAAGCAATTCCTCTCGAAAATGGTTACTATTCTTGTTGTCTTCTTAACATCTTGACCATTGATGATTTCTTTCTTCCGTAAGCCAAATAGGATTGCAGTCCTCTTTACAACATATAATGCTAGCTTGTTCATTAGCAATGCTGGAATTGAAATCTCCCACTAAAAGGACTTCTCCTTGCTAAGAATACGCTACAATATATTTTTTTAAAGCCGCATAAGGGTCCTTTCTATCTGGCCCATTATTTTTGTAAATTTTTTAAACTTTTGGAGCAAAATAACACATTGCAATTCTAATATGACTTTCATTTTCTAAAATTCTGAACCAAATATGCTGCTTATTTGAATCTTGTCTTTCTAGCTGAATGGTATGCCCGTGTTTTTCTTTCACTAAGACCGTTATTCCACCATAGCCTTTGCCATTCCTTGCTGCCTTGTTCGAAGCCACCAACTTCATGTAACCTTCAAACATAGGAGTCCTACAACTTTCATGTTCATGCATCTTTGTGAGACAAATTATGTCTCTACCTTTTGCAATAGGCCCTAACCCAAGTCCCTGGCTCCAAAGGTAACCTCTACAATTCCAACAAAATAAGCTTAGGAAAACCTGGGTAGGCCTTGATTGCTATTTATTTTCGCACATAAGACTCAAAGTTGAGTCTTCACCCCTATTTTTCCATATTGGCCTTGTTGCTTTTCTTCTTACTAAAGAATCTACTACTTTTTCTTTGCTGCCAGCTTGTTGCCCTGCCTTACTGTGAGGTCCAAAATTGGCAATAATAGCTTTACCCTTGTACAACCATGCCCTTTTGCCTTCATCTCTTGCTGCTCTTATCTTTGCCACTTCCCCCCTTCTCTCCTCTTGTTGCCTAACAGTTAAATCCTCATGTAGGAAGAAGTGTGAGCCCCTCAAGAGTTTTTTTTTTTCTTAAAAGATGTTTCTTTTCATGCACGCTTTCCATGGTGACATTTATAGGCCTAACCATCTCTTCACATATCTTTCTCACCCTCCACACTTGGCAGATTTTCCCTTGCCAATGCAACTTGTCTTTTAATAAGTCACTTGCAAGATTGAGAGTGCTTTCATTTTTCTCATAATCTCTTATACCTCTAATAATTACATTTTCTTCTCTATCTTTCCTTTCTTTAAGATCTCTTACTTGCATTCTTTCAACCCGGGTGTTTGCTTCTTACTCCATACTAGCAGAAATGCTACTAACTTGAGCCCATGTTTTGACTTCTTTTGATGTGTTTTCTTTGTTATTTTATTTTGTCTTCACTCCCTGAAATTTTGTCTGCTAAAGTGTTTGCACCTCATCCTGAGATGTTTTGGATTTTACTACATCCCTATTTAACACTATGTATTCTTTCATGGTTTGGTAGGCTAGCTTCAATGCTTTGCCACTCAAGATTCCCTGCCAAAAGAGCTTCTTGCAAAGCTGCCACCCATTCCTTTAAAACTTCTTTATAACCTTCCACTAAGGATTGATTCGCTACTGTGAGCTCATGGATTTTGTGGTCCCTTTCCTATTCCTTGACTTCCAAACCCTCCAACATCTTCTTGGCAATTAACTACTCTTGCACATAAAGGTTTGAGGACCAGGTAAGAGGTGTGGAAGGGGGGTTGTGAATGATAGATTCTTCTTTGCCTCTTCTACCTTAAGACCTTTTACCACAACAAACTTGTTGTAGAGTCTTGTTTGAGAGTTTTTACTAGTGTTACGGGACTCGCCTAGACTCAGCGAGTCGCAATTCGAGTCACCCTGGCTGAGTCAAAGGGGCTCGGACTCAAACTTGGCCGAGTCTTGCTGAGTCCTAGCTGGACTCGCCAGATTCGCCAAGTCCAGGAGAGTCCTGTCAACAGGACTTGACAACAAGCAGGGTTTGAAAAGTGAAAAAAATTACATGAAATTTAAAGTTAAATTTTTTATTTAATTTTATGTATTGTGAATGCAAAATGATGTATGCCATGAAGGTTTGTATGGTTTTGGAGGTCTTAATTTGGGCTTGACCCAGAGACACCGCAAGGGGCGCTGCCCCTCAACCCCGCAAGGGGCGTTGCCCCTAGACCCCCACAAGGGGCGCTACCCCTTGACCCCGCTAGGGGCGCTGCCCCCAGACCCCCACAAGGGGTGTTGCCCCCAAATTCCCCTTCCAAATGATTTTTGATGACTTTTGGGATCCTTAACATGACTATACAAGTCAATTAAACATGTGTAAACTCCCATAGAGGCATAGGAGAAGGATTTAAGTTGAATTACTTTTATTAGAGTAGAGTTCATAGGTTCACTTGACTGTCATAAGTAAAGTAAAATCTGAAAGTGTGTAACATAGATCTTTTGTAGTGATTGTAAGGACTGAAATGGCAGCTTTGCCATGCTGTGATGAAACTACCACTTCTGTACAAAACCGCCCTTACAATTACAAAATTACCCCGACAATTATGAAACTAACCTGGTGATTAAAATGTTTCCAAAACCTTCACTTTTCTCCAAACTTCCAACTTCTAATACACCCTACTTCATGTGTCTTTTGAGTTGTGTTCTTCTCCAATGAAGTCAACTGATTGTAACCAGTCAAAATGTAATGTCCCTGATTTTCGAGTATTTAATTAATTAAATATTAATTTGTCTAATATTTTGGACATTTATATTTAATTAATTCATTAATGACTTTATTAAATTAGAGCTCAAATATTAAATAAAAGTCACTTTAGAAAGACAAATTATTTAATAAACAATAAAAAGATGAAGAAGTATAAAAGCAGGTGGAAAAGAAATGAATTAATGGTCTTATGGGGGAAGTTTTTGGAGAGCTTGGCTTCAGGGAATTGAGTTTCTGGGTGGATTTTGACGGAAATCCAACTCCATCAAAGGGTGGATTCACTTAGGATTCGTATTATGCTTTAGTGATTGATTGAACTATTTATGAAAATTTGTGAAGTCTTTTATCAAAGACAAATTTCAGAGGCATATACATGGTTGGAGGAATTTTGCAGATGCTGGAACAATGATCGAATTAATTATTGAGTTACATGTAGTTTGAAAATATTGAATGTTATGGCTCCTGTTCATGACTAAATCAGGATTTTGCGAAGTATATTTCCAGTAAGTGAAATACAATTCAGCTTTGAGATATCAATTGAGTCAATACTTTTATGCAATTTGTGGAATCGATCTCTTTAATATCATTTGTTGGAATCATTCCTTGTTGTGCGCCAATCTCAAATCTTTCTCTGTGGACCGAGTAAATATATTTCCACGCCAATATTAGAGTGTTAGGTTAATGAAGGTCTGGCTGCTGATATGGTTCATAGAAGACGCCGTGTAATGCAACATACATATTCCAATTAAAGAAAGGAACGATTATTATGGGGCCAACACTTGATCATCGAGTGTATGTTGGGCATGTCTATGTGAAAGAAAAAATGGAATAAGGCAATCAATATTTAGTTGAAAGTTTATTTAAGCCGCCGCTCAATGGAAGAGTCAGGGAAAGTTTGTTGTACCCCAAATTAAAATTTTTGCTACACTTAGGCATTTTGAAGAAATGAGTAAAAAGTCTTGTCAAAATTTGTCAAAAAAGGTCAAAATTTGGGTGTGCATGTCTTGCATGAAGGGTAAAAACTTGAAATTTTAAAAATCTGACGATCTAGGTTTGCTTAGAGCGACCAAAACTACAAAACCCAGATCTCAGTTTTTCATCCCTACTTTTTAGGAAAAATGTTATTTTCAGAAACTTTTTGAAAATTGTAGCTTTTTCTAGGTTTTTCTGGGTTTCTTTCAAAACGGATACTGGAAAAACTTTCTAAAAATAGAAAATTGGTCTATTAGGGTTCAAACTGATTTTAATTGGCTCAAAATACTTCCTCATTAGGCTAGTGCAGTCAGAATCAAGAAATGATCAGTTTTTCCCTAGTGGGTCTTTTCGGCTTTTTCAATTTCAGAAAGCATTTCGGGAGCTTCAAAAGTCATCAATGGAGGCTAGTTAGCTGCCAGGCGTCAAATTCAACATGCAAGAACTGAACAAAAGATGGGATGGTGAACATGCACGAAGAACGAGGAAGGATTTGAAATTTGCAAAAAATGACTGTCTGCTAGCCATGGGCGCCCCAGAAGGAGATAGGCGCCCATCTTTTTAGGGCATCAGATGATGGAATTAGGGTTTGTGCTTCCAGGAAAAGTTGTTCAGAATCCTCTCAGCTCCGCAGCGAGTCTGACAACGTCATCATCAGATCATTCAATCACCCGGAATTCGAGATCAAACGGAGAGGTTTCAACCAAAAGGCAGCATGAAAATCATGAAAATGTCAGAAAAATTTCTAAGTCTGGGAACTTTCAATGCCCCAGGTGCCCAGGGGGGCCCAGTCTTTTGGGAGGCCTAACTCAACAATTAGGGTTTGCGGATGAGCTCAATCTCTTCGAAATTCAGTCAGCTTCGCAGTGGATATTTCCATCGGAACATCAAACTAGTCAATCTCCGACAAATCCGGATCGAAGTGAAGGTATAGAATGAAGGTTCAAATTTGAAGATGAAAATATTCTAAGTCTGGAGCAAATGGGTGCCCCTAAAGAAGAAAGGCACTAAAGTTTTCGAGGGCTCAAATAGATGATTTTACTAGTGAAGCCTCCAACGTGACTTCTTCAGAATTGAACAAGCTTTCCAATGAGACCATTAGCACATCAATCCAAGTTGGTAGTCGTCAGATACAAAAGGCTGAACAGAGGGTTTGACAAGAGCTAAAAATCAAAAGTCAAAAGCAAAGAAGAAAATATTGAAAAATATTCTAACACTGGTGAAATTGGGTGCCCAAGCTTTTGATGCCTCTAATGAACTTTTCTACAGATGTGACTCCCAGAAGACTCCTCTCAGAATCTCCTCAGCTCCGCAACAAGACCAGCCATCAGTCGATCAGACGCTTGGACCATCAGATCTGACAAAATCATCTGGAGAAGAGTTGATGAAGAAACCTAAAAGTTTCTAAGTCTGGTGAACTTGGGCGCCCCTAGAGAGAATAGGCACCCAAGGTTTTGAAGCCTGAAACGACGGAATTTGCAGATACAGTCACCAAGATCACCTCGTCAAATTCAATTGAGCTATCCAACAAAACTAACGGTCAATCAATTGGATCAGTGTAGCTCTCGGAATTGAGATTTCATCAGAAGATCAAAGGGAAATGAAGAACTTGAAAATCATACAAAAATGGCTAACACTGTGAAGGTTCAGTGCCCCAAAAGGAGAATAGGCGCCCAAGATTTTGAAGCTTGAAATGATGGAATTTGTAGTTGCAGCGTCTGTTGATGTGTTTTTCGTGACCGCACCAACGCAGAATAAAGTCGCCAACGGCTACCCTATTCTCTCTTGATCAAAGTATCCAGCACGCTAAGATTGTGAGAGAATTCGTGCGTTCAACTCTAAGGTTCTTTCAATGCGAATAGGCTCAGTTGGCTCGATGTGATTTGCTGGTATTTCAAGGGGACTTACGGAATTGTTTAGCAGCA
This sequence comes from Sequoia sempervirens, assembly GCA_007258455.2. NCBI lineage: Eukaryota > Viridiplantae > Streptophyta > Pinopsida > Cupressales > Cupressaceae > Sequoia > Sequoia sempervirens. The sequence goes on along the minus strand of VDFB02369562.1, from coordinate 86,154 downwards.
GAGGAAAGCGTTTTCTCCATTCAACAGATTTATCAATGAAGCACAGGTTTCCTATTCTAACCAGAAAGTAGTGAATTGAAATGGTGGTTGCAGGGTTTAGAGAGTCTAAATCTATTCTAAGTGTGGGATATGGAGCTCAACTTCAACAAACTTTCAACCGGACTTCGCTTTGCCTCGCATCGGACAGCTTCCACAGAGTCGGTGCAATCTTCAAGGGAGATGACTAAAGATGTTCAAACCACCACTTGACATGAAGATACCATCACAACGACGCATACCATCATTCAAATTGTGATTGAAGTTAGGCCCACAACGTTTCCAGTTGACCACACAAGGCGCACACCATCAGTCAAAGACACTAGTGGTATGGATAGCGAAGCTTGCTTAGATCAAACACCACATTCCACGCTAACATCTACTTGCATGAAAATGAAATTATATTTGCTACTTGAAGTAGAAGGATGAAGAAACCTCACTAGCTATCCATAACAAAGACGAATTTCACCATCAATGAAAAGATCTTTTATTATGAAAGTTTTACACAACAATCTCTTGCAAAAGTTTTCAAGGGAAAACTTTCCTTCTTCTTCAACTACACTATCAATCTATACTAAGCTACTTCTAAGTTGTCCCTCTACTCTATGTCTACTATTTAACTCTATGCTAATGTCTAATGAGATACAAATGAGGGGGACTCCCCCCTTTATATAGTTGGCCAAGTCCAGCGGACGGCTCATATTACAATCGGCTGGATGGCCCAGATTGTGCCACCTCAGCCCTAAACAAGATTCACCCTAAAAACCACCACCAAGAAGAGTGGGGTAATAAATGAGCCATTAATGTCCATCATCCTTCTAGAAGATTCCAGCTTTGAAATGCGTTCACACTGCTCTTGATCTTCTTCTTGACGTTGTTCTTCAACTTTGCTCGAGCTTCCATTCTTTTCTCCACCTTGAGTTTTGAAAACATTTCTTCTCTGTCACTAAGTCTCAACACTTAGCCATTTTCTTGCAACTTTTCTTCCTTCAAGGTTGAAATGTCATCTTGGATTACTTTCTTCATCACTTTAAGTCACCACCGCTTGGTCTCGACATTCCTCCTGCAAAACAAGCAAGGAGAAGAATATTAAAACACTTTATAATATAAATTCACTTACTTACCAAGATTTTCATGTTTTGACTTCCAAGGTCTGAGTGATCTCCAGAACATTTTTTACTTAGCAAACCCTACTTTCTTCATAACTTTTCAACATCTGCATGCCTTAGACAAATTTCATCCTGATATTTGAGTTTCACATTAGCTTCACATTCTTCGTGCCTTAGACAAACTTCATCTTCCTCAAGGGCGTATCATCTTTTGACATTATTAACTTCAACTGCATCTTCAAGAAATTCATTTCATCAACTAGGTCGTTCACTCTGACATTTCATCCAACTCTGGCTTGAGAAAATTGTTTTCACGAAGAATTCGAGCAAATTCGCCAGCCAACACACTTATTCCTTGCCTTAGGAAATTTTTCAAATTTTCCTTAGAAAATGCATCAATCTTGTGCCCATCCAAAAATCTCCAACCCGAAGGCTTCGGCGAAGTGTAGAAGACTTGGAAATCAACTTCTCGTCGAAAATCTTCAATACCCAGAAGAAAATTTTCTCGAAAACGCGATGAATCCATGGGTACACAACGAACGGGTTCATTTAATTTTCTTGAATTTTGCACCTTGGAAAAAACAATTTTATTCCTGTTCTTCATCTTTGTGAATATCCTGTGTTGTTCTGACTTGAAATTTTTTTATCAATCCCGTAATGCCAACATCTTCCGACTTAATCATTGGCAATTCATTCGAGCTTCAGGAAAATTCTACCACCTTCAAGGTCTAGGCGTATTTTCAAAGGAAGAAAATACCTTGCCTTAGAGAATTTTTGAATCATTTAGCAAATTTTGCCTTAGAAAATTTTTATTCAACCTTCGTTCACCTTGCCTGTGAGAAATTTTTTTTTTATTTCAACTCACTTAGAAAATTTTCCTTGAAAGCACATCATGGAGGATTTTAAATTCCAACACCCTCATATTATTTTTATCACTTGGCATTCTTTAAATCCATCAACTTCACCTATACTTAACCACTTTTCAACTCAAATCCATTGTTTTACTTGGCGCATTCAAGGCTGGAGAGGAAAGTCAACACTAGAATAATCTCATCTTGCACAACGCCTAGCAACCTTCACTTGTCTTCATTTCTATTTGGGCGCACTTTAGCATGAGAAAAGGATAACACTTCTAACGCCTTCCCTTTTAACTTGTGACTCTTGAGCTTCTTCATTTTTGTCTTCACATGCCCTCATATAGGCGCATTCAAAGGAGGGAAGAGAAAGTCAACTTTTTTGTCCTCTTCTTAGCATGCTTGGGCACATTTGGCCATGTGAGGAGGATGAAGTTCAATACATGGGCGCATTTCACCCATGCTAGAGGATGGGCGCATTTGGGAGGTGGTGGAGAATATCCCATACTTAGAAATTTTTTTAAACTTTCACCAGCTTTTCCTTGGGCGCATTTTAGCTAGGGAGCAGGATGAAACTTTTACTTAGAAATTTTTCAAGCTTGGCATTACCTTGAGGGCGCATTTCAACATAGGAGGTGGATGAAACTTGTTGACCTCCTTGATTTTCTTGAGAGGTGGGCGCATTTTGCCATGTGAGGAGGATTAACATCTTTGACTCTCCCTTTTGACTTTCTCTAGCTTGTAACATGGGCGCATTTTGATGGGTGAGGAGGACAAAGCTATGCCTTAGAATTTTTTTAAACTTTCTCCTTGAGGGTGGGTGCATTTTGCCATAGGAGGAGGATGAAAATTTACACTTAGAAATTTTTTTTCTAGCAACTCCTCAAGGATGGCGCATTTGGAGGTGGCAGGTGGATTTTTCAATGCCTTAGAAACTTTTTCAAACACCTGAAGGCAAGTTGGGCGCATTTTCAAGGTGGTGAAGGATAAAGTTCCGGACTTAGCTATTTTTCCTTCCTTCTACCGGCTTCTCAATGTCCTGCTATTTATAGTAAGTCTTCTGATTTCCCTACTTCATTGGCTTGGAAGCGATTTGAAATTTTAAACACAGGACCTTCATGACGTACTTGACCTGTTCATACTGCCATTCTGAGTTGGCTTGCTAAAAATAGCACATTTCTGAAGGTGGTTTGCTATTTATCGTAATTGCCTGCTTCTGATACTTCCACAACTCCGTTTGCTTTGAAATTCGAATGACATGCTCCTAACCACATGACTTGCCTGTTGACACCGGCGCATGTGGCTGATTTACTATTTTTAGCCAGTTTCCGAAATGATTTACTATAAATAGTAAGTACTCCGTTTGCCTTCAAATTTTACCAGCAGATAGCTTGGAAGACGCTAATTGCGGTGGTATACACTGGTTTTCGAAAATTCTGACTTTTTATGCCTCTTTTTAGGCCCCGAAGCTGGAAACCCTAATTTGTCCTGCATGCATATCAAATGACCTCTGTTTGTCCTTGTTTCTGCTGCATTGCGATCAGCTCGTGATTCTGAAGTGCTGGGAGGCGGCTGCCGGGATGCACCTGCTAAAAATAGTAAGTTCCCAAATGAGTGACCACCTCCGTTTGCATGTCACATCACTGCATAGCTTTTGAAAAACCCATAAAGAATATGCAGACATGCAAAGGAAACTTTGGCATGCAAACCCTAAAAATAGCCTCAGAAGGCTGAATTCTGAAAGTTATCATCTCGCTTTGCATGTTATACTGTCGCGAAGGTCTCTGAAAACCCAGAAGGAATCTCCAAACATGCGTTGAAAAACTCTGCATCCAAGCCCTGAAATTTGCTTCGGAAGCTGAACTGCTAAAAATAGTAAGTGGTCGGTTTTAGCTCAAATTTTGCCAGTGAGTAGCCCGATGTGCTCTGAATGTAGTGTGACGATCGAAACTTCAAAAGTGCTGAGAGAACGCCCCAAATTTCACACTTACTAAAAATAGTAAGTAGCTGGAATCTGATGAAAATTTGCTGAGAGCCTGTTGGAAGCACACTGACAGCAACGTTAGTCTCTGTTTTCAATTTATTCACCTTGCTTGACCTTAGATTGACAGGAAAATACAAACCCTAATTTCATGGACTTGGCCAAAATTTCACATCAGACGAGTACATCCAAAACGGCCCAAAAGCAAAGCCAAAATGAGGGGGTCCCCATTTGCAATGGGGTGATGTGTGAAAAAGGTCACAACAGCGTCCAAGATTACTTCGTCAGTTTCAGCCAAGCTATCCAGTGAATCTAATAGTCAATTGATCTGATCAGCGTAGCTCCTGGAATCAAGATTTTATCAGAAGATCAAAGGGAAATGAAGAACTTGAAAATCATACAAAAATGGCTAACACTGTGAAGGTTGAGTGCCCCTGAAGGAGATGTGCACTCATGATTTTGAAGGATCAAACAAATTTTTTAGCCAGAAGTGCCTTCAAGGTGATCTTCTTAGAATCAGTCAGGCTTCGCGATGAATCATCCAACTCGTCCATCGAATCAATATGGAAGCCGGAGATTAAAATCAAAGTAGGGTTTCAAAGTTGAGAAAAGTTAAAAAACTCCAAAAAATGGTTAAGTTAAAAAACTCCAAAAAATGGTTAAGTCTGGAAGAAGTTGGCGCCCTTAGCCAAGAAGGGCGCCCAACTTGTCATGCTTTAGTCAAAATTTTCAAATTCTCAAAATTGCAAGATGAAAGATGAATGTCCAAATTCATTGAACAGGCTGATTTTAGGGTTTGGAGGATTAAAGCAAAAGAAAGCAAAGCTATTTCACGCCCTAAATCTATTTAAGACATCTCTTCCATTCAATTTTCATCATTATTGTAGGTGGTGTCCAAGGGAGAAAAGTGGAGCAACAACTTTGAAGTTTTCTTTCAAGATTCAAGAGCTCAAGGTTGCTGATTTTCAAGAATAATTTTCAGACCAGCAACATAAGACCTTGCTTTTTCATGCTTTTTTCATCCAAAACATCGAATTTTTGAAGGTGGTCAAGATTTTCAATTTTCAGCCATCTGGGTCTTTTCATCTCATTCTTTTGAAGATTTTTTTTGAAGAATTTTCTCAAGTTGCAGCAGCTGCTTTTTCCTTGCATGTCAGTGAAATCTTCAGAGTTTGCAAATTTTGATCATTTGGGTCCTCTTGAAACAATCTTCTGAGGAAAACCCATATCATAGTTTTTTTTTCACATACTAGGGTTTGCTGTTTTTTCAATCAGCCCTCAGTGTTTTTCAAAATTGATCAACTGGGTTCATTCCAAATTGTATTCTAAACAAAACCCAAGTGCCAGCTTTTTTCGTGAAAAATTGAAGAAATTAGGGTTTGCTGCTTTTTCGGTCTACGCTTAAAATTTTCAAATACAGGCGATCTGGGTTGTCTTGCAACAAAATTTTGAGCAAAACCCATATCTCAGAAAAAATTCGAAAAATTTGTCCGTTTGAAGAAGAAAAACCAGCATTCTAAAAATGCCAGCATTCTAAAAATGGTAAGTTGCTCAAAACTTGTCTGAGCCTAGGCGAGTTTACATTCATTCTTCAAGGTTTTCAAAATGGAATACACTCCCAATGATTTCAAGACCAAATCAGCTCTCTACCATGACTTCATCAAAACAACTGAGATGGACTTGCATCACATCACGTTGATGTTTGATCTACGTGCTTTGGAGAGCGCAAGCAACACTACAATCAGAAACCTGGGACACTCTGGACTCCTCACAGCAGCATCCATTCCTATTTCAGTTCAGAGTATCGAATTTGTAATTGCTTGCATCAAGCATTACAATCCAGCGACACGGGGGATCCAGTCAATAGATGGCAGATTGATCTGTAGTTTGAAACCTAACATGATTAAGAAATGCTTTTCCATTCCTCCTTGGCCTAAAAGTGTGACTATCTCAAAGGGCGAATGTGAAAGGACATGGGAGATGCACAAGGACAAATACAGTAAGAAGATTGCACATAAGTGGATGAAAGAAAAACATGACTCTGCCAAGTCACATTTCCATGATGTCATCAAAGTTCGAGAAAGCGGCCAATGAGGTTGAAGATTTCCTGAGATCAATTGAAGATGGTGAAAAGCGAAACTTGGCTATTGATAGTATAGATACACCTGACAGGGACACAGTTTCTAGCTTTTTGGCAGATATGATTGAGATTTAAAATAGCTTTCTTCTAGAAGCTTTCTTTCCGCTTTCTTTCTATTCTTGGACCAATTCTTATCCATTCTTTGAAGAAGAGAAAGAAGATAAATTGCAATAGTTGGCATTTCCTGCTTTTCCTTCTTTCTTAGGTGGTTAGATGTTATCTTCTTTTAGTTTTAGAAATAAAGCTTGCTTGCTGAGCAAGCCCTAGTTGTAAAAGCAAGGAGATTTTAGGGTTCCCTACTCCTTTGCTTGCCTATAAATAAGAGTTTTTGCTCATTATTTTCGGGAATGGTTATTGTGATAGCAAATTGCGAGCCTATAATGCAGCAAGTTGTTATTCAGTGTCAGTTCACTTTGTGTAGAAACCATGCTAGTGATAACAAAACGCTAAGCCTATAGTGCCTTCTATTTGTTATTTAGTGTTGTTCAATTGTGTTTATGATAGCGAATTGTTGAGTCTCTTTATCCAGCAAGTAGTTGTTGTAGTTGTTGTTTACTTTGTGTAAGAACAAGTTTGCAAGCCTCTTTAGCTACAAGTTCTTGTTCCGTGCATGTGTTTAGTGTAATCTTTGTTACAAAAGTTTGAGAAATAAAGTCTTGAGCCTCTTTTGCCCTGATATAATGTCTCAAATTTTTGTTATTTGTGTTATGCTTATATGATCTTTAATTTCAACTTGCATTGAAAGTAAGTAGATGTGTGTTGGAAGGAGAGTTTATTTAAGTATTTTGTCAGAGAAATCATACTTTGTCCATTTCTATTTCTCTTGCTCTGGGTTTACTTGAGAAAATAGAAACGTCATTAGCATAAGTTAGTCGTAGTTGAAGTTTTAAATCAGAAAATCTCAGCTACAACGCTTGAGTTTTATAAACCTTGTGCTCTTAGCTGATCAAAAAGATAGGCAACTTAGTTTTAGTTTACTTTCTTAAACGCCATCAACAAGAGGGAGCTTCCCCTCCTAATTTGAAGAGCAGTTTATCTGTGCATAGCTATCCGTTTCAAATCCGCATTCCAGAGGTGCGAATTTAAATGCCAACAAAGTTAAAGGTGACGTGGACAGAGTGTTCCTTGAGGCGTAGTAACACCTTCAGCCGCCACACCTTGGGTTAAAGTTTGCAGTTCTTAAGAATTAATTAAAGACTATGTAATGTCCCCGTGTGCGGCTGGGTGTGTCTCGGCGGCCACGTGTCTAGCGGGCTTGCGTAAGACCCCAGATTCTCCGATGGTGGCTTCGGTGGTGGAAGATTCCTCCCTAGTCGTCACCCTTAACACCCTGGGTAGCCACCCTCACTACTAGGCCGGTCTTTTGGTGTAGTGGTTGGGCCTTAGTGGTATCAGAGCCGAGGTCTCGAGGTCGAGACCCGCGGAGCATGGTGGGCTGTAATGTCCTTGTGCATGGTTTGGTGTGTCCCGGCGGCCACGTGTCTAGTGGGCTTGCGTAAGACCCAAGATTCTCCGGTGGTGGAAGATTCCTCCCTAGTCATCACCTTTAACACCCTGGGTAGCCGCCCTCACTACCAGGCCGGTCTTTTGGCGTAGTGGTTGGGCCTTAGACTGAAATATGCTAACCAATTTTTTTTTATAGTTTTACACAATATAAACTAGCACTAGCCAACTTGATTAGCGTTAGCATCAAAAACTGCAAATCCTAGCTTGAAAGAACTCACGCCAAGAATGCACACTCAATCCCAAGGTAGGATAGGTGTTGTCATATGGCAGAGAAGCTAAAAGAACAGTACTTGAAATGAAAAGAACTCAACGTCAAGAATGTGCACTCAAGATCCCACTGAGGGTGAGGTGATAACATATGACGGAGTGATTAATTGAAAATTGAAAACTAATAGGCGGATATCTAGCCATGAAGCTACAACAATCTAATTCATCCGTTGCGGCGGGCATCCACTGAATAGTGGGGATTCACCACTTGAGAGTGGGCACAAAGAGATAACAAGTTCGTTCTCCACACTGGCTGTAAACCATCCAAGGGCAATTAATAAGAAATTAAACAAGTAGTTGCAGCAATAACATTGGTTGGATTAGTACTTACTATATCACAACCTTACAAATTAAAAGACTGCAAATATGAGTATTACAATGATAGAGAAGTAAGTCAAGAAGAGAAGAATGAATACTAATGATGTTCCTTTACTCTTCCAATGATAGAATTAATACCAACACATAAATCATATGAATTTGATATAAAAAGAGTTTCTGGAATTCTGATCAGCAATTGTAAAATCAATAAAATGCTCATAACTTCAACAAGTTACCTCTGTTTCGAATGAGATCGAATGCAATGGACAATTGGAAGGTAGGCGACCATGCTAGGATGAAGAAACAACAAAAAATCTTAGTTATTAATTCCTGGCACACTTCCCAAGGCACTCTAAATGGTACGGCCCTTGAAAGGGGCGATTTGCTTCTTAAAAATCAGAATCTCCGAAATAAAATCTCATACTTGGTGGAAAGGGGCGCCCATGGCAAACAATGACATTTCAAAAGTACCCAGAAGCAAATAAAAATTATTCAAAGAGCTGCATACATTTTACACTTTCAGCTGTATGTGAACCAGCAACTCAAAACTAGAAATTTCATCAAAAAAGACTTCATTTGTTGAGCTCAATCTGCTAGTCTGAATTGAGAAGCAACAAAGACCAACTAGGTGTTGTATTTCATACACAAAATTGGTTAATGGCTAGGAGGTAGCTTCCTCGAAGCAAAATATCACACTGTCATTTCGACAACATAACAGTATGGTAAGCATAATGGATGCCAAACCTGGAGCAAAAACCTTTATTTTATAGAAGTTCATAAAACTCTTCAAATTCTTCAGAAGGCACAACCAAAGACACAAGAGTCTTTCCAAATTCCCAAAATCAATTAATTCTTCAAAATGGCGTCCTTTTTGCAAGCTAATAAATTTCACTTTATTTAAAAATATATCTTCTTAAAAGTGACGTCCACTTCTCCCAAGGCATTAGACACAAATTAAAATATAATAACACCTCATGAAGGCATCCCCCTTCCAAGTCCCTCTTTTAAACACAACTTAAAGTTGTTCTCCTAGGCCAAGGGGTCAACTGCAAATTAAATCATTAATGCCTTAATTCACCAAAATAAATCCTTTAGAAGCCATACTTGAATTGCATTAAATTCTCCAACTGAAAAAGAAGACCTTGAAGACTGATAACTGCATACTGCCCAAAATAGAATTTACTATAAATAGTAAACTCCCTGAAAAGCCATAGAACCTCAGAACTGGAAACCCTAATTTTACCTCAAACGAGCCTATAGGCTTCCGGAATAGGCTGATGAGTGACAGAACAGATCACTGATGAGAAGGGGACATTACAGACTACCACTTTTAGGAGGAAGCCACATCAATGAAAGGATAATATTAGTTTGTGAAAGTATGAAAGGAACCTCATTATGAATGGAACATATTTCACCTGTTAGCATGTCAATTACAGGTCAGTGCTAGAAATGATTTCTTAGTTCATCTTTAAATTTCTACCATTTTAATAATCTAAAAAGAGAATTATAAAAGTAATCACATGCCTGTAAGTGAGTTAGGATATTTATTGAAAAATAAATGGAAAGTCATTCTCTGTAATATTTATTACAAATCTGCCAAATATTATTTGAGGAAGAAAATAAGTGGGAAGTGTTGTGACCTTTTCACACATCACCCCATTTTGAAATGGGGACCCCCTAAATTTTGCTCCATTCGGGTCTTTTGGCTTTGGTTTTGCTGCTGTCTCTCTCGATTCCCTCTGTCTTTCTGGGGATGTGCTCGTCGTTGGGCCCTAGCTAAAATTTTGGCTAAGTCTAGAGTGCATTTTTATCAGATTAGGGTTTTCATTCTTTAGGCTTGTTTGGGGTTAATTTGGGTGAGCGAATTGAGATCTAAGCTTGGCACTACGTTCAGAAAGCTTCAGGCAAGTTCCCATTAAATTTTCATTGAATTCTGACAACTTACTATTTTTAGTACTCAATTTAGGACTCTTTCCTTAGGACTTTTGAAATTCTGACTACTACACCTTGTTTGAGGCACTTCAAAGTACTTGCCTGCAAAATTTGAGCAAATTCTGACAACTTTCTATTTTTAGCAATTCTAGCCTCCCGAGCAATTTTTAGGGGTTTGCATGTATGATTTTTCAATGCATGTTAGGATAGTCTTTTTGGGTTTTTTGAGAACTCCGCAATGATGTAACATGCAATTCAAGTTGATGACTTTCTATTTTTAGCGGGTACTCCACATGCAGGCCAGTTTTCTGGGTTTTTCTGGGTTTTTTGAGATCTCTCGGGCAATGTGACATGCAACCACATCCGACAGTTGGTTGATCACTTTTTCAGGCACTTACTATTTTTAGCAGATTCACTTTGATAGCTCCCAGATCTTCAGTTTCAGGAGTAGAACAGTTCAGAACACGAACGAAATCAAATAGAGGTTAATAGAGGCACATTCAAGTGAAATTAGGGTTCCCAACTTTGGTGCCTAAAATGAGGGGTAAAACTCGAGAAAAATGAAAAACTGATGTATCCCATTGGGATTAGTATCTTTCAAGGAATCCACTGGTAAAATTTGAGCGCAATCTGCATATTTACTATTTATAGTAAGTCACCTCCAAAACAGAACTAAAAATAGTAGGTGAGCACGAAAGGCAAGTGTGAACAGGTCAAACAGGTCATGAGGATCACGTGGAATGAATTTCAAGTCAAGAGGAGTTGCAGAAGTTCGAAAATCAAGCAGTTACTAAAAATAGAAAGTGAGGGCAAGCCAGTCAAAATTGGCTAAGTATTCGAGGGTCACCTTTAGAAGTTTACTTAACACTCCAGATGCAAAACGCCTAAGGCATGAAAAGTGGAAGCATCACCTCCCAAATGCGCCTAAGCTGAGAAGAGGGAGCTTGAAAAATCCTAAGTTACAAAATGGTAGGAGCCCCTATCAAATGCGTCCATCTAAGAAGGAGGCATGAAAGTTTCTAAGGTAAAGAAGTGGAAGCTTGACCTTTCATAGGCGCCCAGCTTGGCAAGCTATCAAATGCGCCCTCAAATGGAAGCTCCATCCCCCTAAATACACCCATCTTGTGAAGGTGGCTTGAAAAGGTTCTAAGGCGTGGAAGTGGAAGCTTGACCCTTCATATGCGCCCTCAAATGGTAGCAAGACCCCCTAAATGCGCCCATCTTGTGAAGGAGGCCAGAGATTTTTCTAAGGCAATGAACAATGGAAGGAGACCCCTCCATATGCGCCCAAGGTAGTAGGGTAGCATCAAAAAATTCTAAGTGATGGAAAAATGGAAGCAACACACCCTAAATGTGCCCAACATGAAGACCTCTAGGATGCACCCTCAACATGAACCTCAAGGGGTAAAATGCGTCCAAGGAGTAGGGAGGCATAAGAATTTTCTAAATGATGAGAAGTTGCTTGACACCCCCCTAAATGCACCCAAGGTAAGCAAGAGGTTTGGAAATTTTTCTAAGTTACAAAATGGAAGGAGCCTACCTAAAATGCGCCCAAGGAAGGAGTTAGATGCAAGAAATTTTTCTAAGGCATTGACATGTGAAGACACCCCTATGAAATGCGCCCTCAACAAGACTCCAAATGCGCCCACCATGAAGCAAGTTGGAGAAAAAATTTCTAAGTCATAAGATGGAAGCAAGACCTAGCAAATGCGCCCTCAAAATGGAAGAACACCTTATCAAATGCGCCCAAGTTGAGAAGAGGCATAGAGAATTTTGCTAAGTCATGAAAATTAAATGGTGTCACCACCTTTAGAATGCGCCCTCAAGGTAGAGGTTGTTTAAAAAAAAAATCAACAAATGAAAAATAAAACGCCTAGGGCAGGAAAACAAAAGCACAAGGAGGTACGCCCAACAGAGAGAAGATGATATGCGTCCATAAGTTGAACATTAGTAGCAAAATATTTTCAAGGGTCGGAAAAATTAAATGAACCCCTTCGTGTGCACCCATGAGTAATAAAGTTGAGAAATATTTTTCTAAGGGGAGATATTTAAAAAAATCAAAGGGTCTTGAATATTTTCTAGGGGAAATAAATTTTAAGAGAATTACACCTTGCCTTGTGATTTAAAATGGACGTTGGGCTTATAAAGCAGAGAAAATTGTCTAAGGCTTAGATGGGATAAAATTATTTTTAAGGCAGAGGGATAAAATAAAGTGGGCCTAAGTCTTTAGAGATAAATTTTTCTAAGGCGTAGGATTTATTCCAAGGTGTGAATTTTTTTTTTTTTAAATCCTCCGAGAGTGAAGTACGCCTATGAAGGATGAATTTTTGAAATGTTAATAGGGTGCAAATTTTCAAATATTTGAAATAACAATTGTTGTAAATTGCCAGAGGAGGAAAAATTTTGAACTTCTGTAGAGTAGTGGAGGAGAAATTAAATGAGTCTGCTAAAATAAGCCTCCTTCTAGAAGTCGAAATATTCTCAGACCTAGTTATAAGAGCCATGAAAATTGTCATTTCTCCTCACCAGTTGCAAGTGCAAATTTGAGACTTTGAAGGTAAAGGAAATCGAAGTTGGAGAGAGATTGCTGAAGAGAACGAAGAAATTTCTAAGTGTTGAGGAGATGGCTGAAGTAAACAGAGGAGCAACTGCAAGAGTAAACAAGGCTGCAAATGTTGAATCTAGCAAAGCCAGTGTGTCCAGGCAGGCAGTAATCAAGAAGTTGAGCAAGCCATTTCTTCCGGAGTCAAAGTTTACTTCGAAGTTGGGAGAGCTGAGTGACACAAATCTTGGCTCATTCAATCTGGGAGCACTCAGAAGTCGAATGCGTGGGATAGGTGACTATCCTCCGTCAATCACAACGCATAATATTGTGAAGAGTGGACTTTATGCAACTACTGGTTTTCAGCCAGCCATTCGATGTACAGAGTTGATCATGGAGTGTGCCAATTGCTACAAACGAAAGTGGAGAACAATTGTTTCACTTGATGGAAAATTGTTTGCCAATCTCACACCTGCAGCCATCGGAGAGGCGTTTGGAATTCTTGCTTCTGAGGAGATGATTTACAAAACAAAAGAAAGGGCTGAAAGAATGTATGTTTCTTCTTTTGAGAGGTGTGCAAGATTGATAAATTATGTTTGGATGCAAAAACCCAAGCCTTCTTGCACCAAGTTGCCCAAGCAGATAATTTCGAATGATGTAAAACAAGAATATTGTGACCTGATTATGATGCTCAGCAGGGGGAATGGAAGTCCCCAATCATATATCTTCGAGCCATGGATGTTCTACTTCATCAGCATCGTGTTATAAGGAAAAGACCGTGTAGACTGGGCGAGGATGATAAGTGATAATATACACGAACAGTTTAGAAACTTGAGAAGAACAAAGACCTTTATATGAGTTCATATGTGATTTATATGCTAGCTCGAATGACAAAATATAGAGGATTATCTTATAAGGAGCCAATTGGGTGTGGTCCTGAGCAGTTTAAGATAGATGAGGCTTGCCCGCAGTTGCACCTGAGCAACACCTCTCACTATAAAAGAGTTAATGATGCCTTCACAATGCACGTAGACAGGACTCTTCAACAGAGAACTCATCAAAGAATATCAAAGGAGGCTCAGGAGCTGATTGAGAGGTATGGATGTTGGTTTATCCAATTTCCGAAATTCACATATATAAGGCTGCAGGGGTTCGCATCATATCCTTTCAGATTGCCAAGGTACCCCACTGATAGAATGGTAATGTTAGAAGTGTCTAGGCAGCTCATTGCCTATGAAAAAATTCAGAAGAAGAAGAAGAAAGGAGGATTAGACTTCCCAATTACCATGGGAAATTCAAATGAAGTTTGTCCCTCCTTATAGGCAGCCAAGGAAGCTGAAGATGAGATGCAATTTTTCCACCTCTTGTACCACACTTGCAGGTAGGATTATGATCCTTACAGGAACATCAAGATGGTGCTGACTAAGGAGTTTAGACACAAGGCACATATTGAGGATTTATGGGCTAATGCGGAAGATGATGCTGAGATTAGGAGGAGAATGTTTACCAGGCTACCTCTGAAAATGATCAGAGAGTGCGAGATTGTTCCGGTTCCTGATCAAGTAAATGAGGACATGAATGTAATACAACCAGATTATGATTTAGTGAGAAACACACCAGTCCCACTTCTTGATTGGTCGGAGCCGGAGCTAACGGACTTGGACACATTATGCATTCCAGTTTTGACATTTACAAGGAGTTGGGTGGAGAGGCATGTGAATAAGCCCAAAATTAAATCAATTGCTCTCACTTACAATCTCATGGTGACCAGAGGCCGCCAACAGTTAGAAAAAGGAAGCAGGTCACTCAAGCTTCAGAACCATAAAGAGAGGAACAGGTTCAACAGGAGCCTCAAAGAGTTGAGGAAGCATTATCCACACCATCACGGGCTCGCTCTCCAAGTGTGCAGGAGGTGTCACTGTTTGCGGACCAAAGAAATAGGTTGAATGAAGGACAAGAGTTACAAGAAGCAAACCAACCACCCTGTAGGGAGTCAATTGGTCAAAGTGTCAATGCGCCTAGAAGAGAGAACCAGCAAGAAGAGGAGGAAGAAACGGCCATAGATACTCGCTTCTAGCAGGAGATTGAGGCGGCCTTAGAGGATGAGACTACTGCAAGGCAGGAGGCTCAAATTTCAGGAGAAGATACCCAGCAGACGGAGATTGATGAGCCTCATCAGAATATTAATAGAGAAGAAGTGCATGAAGAAGAAGTGAGAGAGGAGCAACCACTTATCGTTTGTGACCCGTAGCAAGCAATGTCGGATTGGCTAAGGGAAAGGATGAGAAGGGACCCTATTGAGGAGATTGACTCGGCGATTGAGATGGAAGAGTTCCTCAGTAGAATTAGTGCACCGCCAAAGAAGAAGAAGGCCAGAAAATTCTCAAATATTTCTACGGATGAGGATGGTTCTCACACGTTGCATGTGGCTGTTCCCAGGATTGAGTGTGATCGAGATGATGTTGTTCTAGAAAATTATGTGATCACCACTATGGAGCTAGGTTGCCCTACAGGGACTCAAATAATTGAGGAGTGTGACAACTCCTATCAGGCACTCAAGGACAGGTTGCTCCAAACCAAAGGAAAGTACAAACGATTAAAGAGGGAGCATAGGACATTGGTTGGTTACGTGCAACACTTAGCTTGTCTGTGTGGACAGGAGAACCCAACAGTTGACCTTCCAGCGGAACTCCCGAGAGAATCAATTAGTGGACTGGAGGATTTGAGGAAGATGGCTCAGGAGGAAGATAAGTGGGTTGGCAATGTTCGCATTGAGACAGAGAAGTTCGTGGAGGACCTTGTTCATGCTTATCACCAAGCCTCTAGCGTTCTGGCACGCATGGACACCATTGATCAGGCCTGAAGCGAGACCCATATCTATCAAACTAAGACTGTTCTTCGTTTGGAGGCTTTGATACACATGCCCTCGCAGACTCTAGTGGAGGGAGGCGTGATATAGGAGAGTGACAGGTATGACTTCACCAGTTGGTATTCTTCAGTGGTCACAAGCCGAGGTTTCTTCGATGCAGCACAGGCGGATTCAACTAGAGTCAGGAAGGCTATGGGAAATATTCTGAAAGGAGTCCTAAACACACTCGAGTCTATATTTGCTAGAAGACTGACTCCAGAGGAGATGACTGCAGATGGCCTAAAGAACAAAATGAGACCTTTCTTTTCGGAGGTAAGGTCATTTGTTCAGGATGATTTTGAAAATGTTTCAACCTTCTCTAGCATTATTCAGAGCGCTCAGGATGCCTTGGTCACTTGGAGGAAATCTTGTACTCGGCACGGGCAGACAGTCACAGTGCTTGAATTTCAGCTCAACCATATTCCACCTATTTCAGTTCAGGAGGTTGAGACGGTGTTAGCCAGATTCGTCGAGTTCGCGGTCAAAGAGGAGAATGGAAACGCCTTGTTGGATGATGACCTTCTAGAGGACGATGGTGGGCATTAATTGCTCATTATGATTGCAGGAGAAAGTGGGAATCTTTTTCTCATTTATTACCCCACTCCTCTTTGTGGCGGTTTTTAGGGAAGAATCTTGATTAGGGCATATGTGGCTCAATCTGAGCCCTTCATTGTAATTGAATCTAAGCCATCCAATGGATTTGGCCATCTATAAAAGGGGCATCCCCCCTCATTTGTACCTCATTAGAATATAGAATAGCAGAGATTATAGAGGAGATAGAGCATAGAGAGATAAATAGCATAGATTGATAGAGTGATAGATAGGAAGAGGAAGGAAAATTTTCAAATTGAATGCTTTGTAAGAGATTGTTGTGAACACTCCTATAATAAAAAGAGTTATCATTGCTTGTGGTTTCATCTTTTATTGTGGGTAGCTAGCAAGGTTTCTTCGTCCTTCCAATTCACTTAGAATCTTAAAGTAGAGCATAGAGTAAAGTAGATTTTAATTCATGCAAGTAGATAGGTGTGGAATGTGGTGGTTGAATTAAGCAAGCTTCATTAATCCATACCACTAGTGGGCTCATTGATGGTGAGTTCGCCTTGCATGGTCAACTGGAACAGTTTGGACTTAACTTCGATTATGATTTATATGTTGGTATGCGTCGTTGTGACAGTATCTTCATGTTAAGTTGTGATCTGAATTCCTTTAGTTACACCTTTGAAGATTGCACCGGTTTTGTGGAAGCTGTCCAAGGTGAGGCAAAGCAGAACTTGGTTGAAGTTTGTAAAATTTGATCCCCACGTCCCACACCTAGGATAGATCATAACGTTTTTAATCCCTGCATCTATTCAAATTCAGTACCTTCTGGTTAGTTTAGGAAACCCATGCTTCATTGACAAATCCTTCGAATCTTGTGAAAACCCCCGTTTCTCTTTGATTTCCAATTGAACAATTACGTAAGGCCCCCTTGAGATACCAGCAAATCACATCGAGCCAACTGAGTCTGTATCCGCTGCATAAAGGAACCTTGGAGTTGAATGCATGATCTTTCTCGCAATCTTAGCATGCAGGAGATTTTGATCAAGAGAGGATAGAGTGACCGTTGGGAACTTTATTTTGTGTTGGTGCGGTCATAAAACACCCGTCAACAGGAAACATATTAGATTTAGAGGACTGCAAATAGTTTGACAAAATGCCTGCTATGTCAAACTTGTAAAAATCGGAAACTTTTTATCCATACTTCGTCTAGACTCTTACACAAAATGTAGTAGTGGTGTTATTGTCAGGTTGGCTTAAACTCAGTTTCTAGATAAAGGATACCTGAAGAATTAGTCACTAATAGTAATCTAAAGAAATCCTACGGAAAGATGGTAAGATGCAAAGGCCAAAATCTAAAAGGATAACTATATTCAATCTTTACTCAAAAAAAAACATGTTAATACATATCATCTACAAATCGAGTGGCTTATCAGAAGGAAAATCTTATTAGTTCAGAGAGAAAGAACAATGGCACTGTGCTAATTTTTGCAGATGACCTAAAAACAGACAACAGTGTTAATAAAATGTCAAACTTTCAATGATATATTGAACAAATCACATATCCATGAGGCATTTTATTCATTTGTTCTTTCTATGACTTATGTTAGTTTTCAGTTTTAAGTTAATTGAGTACAATTTTCAATCTGGAATGGAGGTATTTTACAGAATAAGTATGGATTTGATAAGGCTACATTAGAAAAGATTCTGGACCATAGGGACAAGCACTCAAGTGGAAGGAGAAATGCCCTGTGAAAAAGCAGCGAGTACTTCAGATAGCTCTCTTTAGCATAAATATATTTCATTTTTGTTAACAACTTGAATTTATGGTCATGGATGTTGTGTGATTGTTTCTGCATTCATGAAAGGCTCAGTGTTCCTGCAAACCTGTATCAGGTGTTTCAAAGGTAACAATTCCAACAGAAAGTAGAGAGTTCTATAGCATTGAAAGATGCCTCCATGGCTTCAATATTCAGGAAGTTTCACCTCTTTCTTTACTGTCATTAAATTATTAACAGTTTGTACTAGAGGTGAGTTTATGCTTGAACCAAAAAACTACTCTTGAGAGTAGTTGTGTCTTGATTTCAATAGACATTGACAATCTCAAATATTAGAATGTCAGCTGCAATGTTTACCCACAAAATGTAAAATTGTTATAGTCTTATCACGCAAAGACAATTTTTTATGTCTAGCAACACTGTTGAATGCAGGATAAATGCTATCTGCTTCATAAGAAAATAATAGTTCAGGGCTGTCATAATATCAGAAAAAATATCAAAGGGAAAGAAAACTTTGGAAATTTTGTATTGTAGTCTATTATTCCATTCAAATGTTTATTTTGCAGTGACACATCATATTATGCATACCAGAAGATGGTTGCAATTTGCTTCTTTGGTTGTCCTCGAAAATCTGGATTTGCCTTATGCTCCAGAAACCAAACAACAGCTCCAATCAGAACAAAAGATCCAACAATTGCACACCACATCCCTGGTGTAAATGGCTGCAAGAAAGCCCAGGGATTGTTTGAATGGATATCTCTGGCGGGGGTCACCACAACTAAGCCTGAATCTATGTAAGGCAGTGTAAACTCCACAATCTTTGATCTATTTTTCACAATTGAAATGTCCCCCACAACTGCATCAAGTTTCTGCAGTAGTTCAGCTTATAAATAACTGTACTAAGAAATAATGCCCACCTATTTTAATCCAGAAACTAAAAATAATGCAAGAATCATAAGCACATTAAAACTTTGGAAAGAGTTGCTAATAAACATAACAAATATCTTGCATAAACAAACCTTTAAAACAACCTGCTCCACAAGGTCATTATAACTGGGAGTTGAGTTGCTTTGTATAAAAGATACAAACGTGTATGGCAAAGCATAAGGTAGTAAATTTGCAGCAGCAACAAAGACATCAATGCAGAAACCCGTCATTGTGTTGTTACCTTCTTCAGTTGTCACAAACTCTTCAAAACCTGCTTTCTTGGGTACACCAATTAAAAGTTTTTTCTCATTGTTTGCGAATACCCATCCACGTGGCACTACCTTGCTTCCACCTGGCCATATAATATCATATAATTGCTGTTTTGAGCTAGATTGGTTACCTTCCAGAAGATTAACAGATAAGCCAAAATGACTTGACCAATAACCCGCAATCCTAAAATCTGCTCCAGCAATATTAATAATCTCAAACGTAGAACCAAGCAGGTCTCCATGGTTATCCAGATGAATTGGACCAATTAAACCTGTAAAATTAGTTTTAAGTAGTATCTTTAGTAGTTGTAATCCTCCTTGGAAAATCTTGTGTTGTGCTAGCTCTGAATTTTTGCCACTTACAGTGGATAGCTCGGGATGACTCACAAAAGAAGTATTTCCACCTTCACTCAAGAATGTAGAAATGGCTCGAGCAATTACCCACACTGTGTCATAAGCATATAGTCCAAATACATTCAGATGTGTGTCAACAGTCCTAGATTTAAGCAGATTGTTCCACCTTACTGTAAAAGCATGTTGCTGATCTGAAATTGGAGTATGCTTACGTAAGCCAATGACCCCTTGGAGTGAATTCATAGTATCGGAATCAAGTACCCTCAAATCTAAAGTAGAGGATAGCCAGTCTGTAGCCATCCAAACATAGCCATTCTTCAGCATTCCATGAAGACTTGCTTCAGCAAATATATTCAGACCCATATTTGCATTTGTATGTACAACAAGTACTCGTGATTCCATCAAAGCCAGTTGCATTAACACACTGCCAATGGCACTTCTGCTGGCTCCATGTGGCAATGCTGCTTTATAAACAATCTTTGCTCTCACCTTTCTGAGCGCATCACCCAACACTGATATCCCATTTCTTCCATAATCATCATCTATATACATAGCCACCACTTTCCTCCAGCCATAGTAACCAATTACAGCTGCAATAGCTTCCATCTGAGAAGAATCACTGTGTGTTATTCGAAGGAAATATGGGTGCTGATATGAGGAAAGAGTTGGATCCGTTGCAGCAAATGACACAAGTGGTATTTGGAGTTCAGTTGCCAATTGTGATACAATATGAGCAAGCGGTGATGATTGTGGACCTACTATTGCCACCACGTCCTTTTGCATTAACTCCAACGCTGTCAGTGGAATACAAATCAAACCATAAACATCAATCATAACCATATGGTGCTTTCTGAAGATTAACCAGTAATGTACATCATACCATATATTTAGAAAGCTTCAGACTTCATGAAGTCTCAAAACTAGCTAACCAACAAACAAACAGAACACCAAAATCACCACCAACAATAACTTAAATTTGCTATCAAGATTCAGAAACATCTCTATGCCTATTAAAAAAAGATCAGAACTCAATCTTCGATACCTTAAACTTATTTTCTGGTAGATAGCCCCCAGGCTTATAAGAATGTCTGCCCTCTTGTTTCTTACAGGGAAAATGTTTTAGGCAAGGAAAATCCTTAGAAGTTTCCCAAAGGCATTTCCATTTTTTTTCTATTCAGGTACGCCTTGTGAACCTTTACTACACATTTGTAGAGCCCATGAAAGCATTCTACAACCCAATAAAATATTTTCCACTCTGAAATCCATGAGGTAAATATCATTCTTGGGAATAAATTGACAAACCAAAAGATAAAGGTTTTTAAAAAAATTCTGATCTAATCAAGAAAAATTTGGGTTAGGGTTTGAGGTTTTGTAAAAAAGAAAAAAAAAAGGTTTAAGATCAGGGATTTCAAGAAAAGAAGAAAAATCACCAAAAATTTAAGAGGAAGATACTATGTTCTTTGATTACACCATTCACCAAGGTTCAAATCCCGTAGAAATATGACTAGGTTAGATTCAACCCTTGGGTGACTTTGACCAACTAGATCCCCCTATTCATGGAAACTTAGCTAAAGGATGACTTCAATTTAGATATATGCTCCCGTGTAATGTTGTAATTTGCTATATGAAGGCAGAGATGTCATACCTATGTAATCCAATTGTTTCCATTAAAAAAATATTAGAAAAAGTAGATGAAATCACAACTAAACCCTAGACCATGATATCTTGGCAATTCAAATGCAATTTATTGCTGAAAAAACTAGAGCCTATGATTTTATTTGAAAATCATGGTTAATTCATGCAAAGAATCACCAAATTGGCCAATCCATGATTTATTAGCAATAAATGCTACTATAGGGGTACAAATGTTTATACAAAGATTATGGATCTTTATCTACTTTCTTCCACTACCCTAATTAGAGACACTAGGCCCTTTTTCTTTATGAGATCATCTTACTACTAGGCATATATTTCTTTGAGGGGGTTACAGATCTACTAGATTAATTACGTACATCTTTCATCCCATCAAAGATGTTGGATGCATTAAGCAAACCCTTGAGATGCTATTGATTCACATAAAATGGAGATAGATTTGTGGGCATTACTCATTCTTGTGGTCCACTACCACTAAGACTATTGGCACCAGAGCTCTCATTTTGATAGCCATGGCTTCATCTATTCTCAACGTCAAGGACTCTGTAACACCCATCTTTCATGACAAGGACCTCAAGGGCTATTTCACATTATTAGTTTCTTTTGAACCACCAACAATTCGTCAATTTTGAGTATTAGGGGAGTTTCTATGTGGATAGACTACCTCCTAGGATTTTCCATCTAATCCCCTTAGCCCTGGACTTTGTTTGATGACCATTCGTAGATTCTACATTGGTAATCCTTCAATGGTCGATGATAATATCATTGGCTCCTTCAACCATCCCAAAATACAAACATTTAATTTTTTTGTTCCCAGCCTAAGTGGTCTTCATATGCTTCCATTACACATCTATTCATACTTGTCTTGTTTGGAAGTTAACTATATAGGATTTTTAGTTTAAACACTATGTATTCATTCTTTGTTTTTCCTATTTGTCTTGCTTTAACATATTTTCCATAGTTTTGAAAAGCAAATTCTCACCAAACTCATGAGAAATTGCAAGTTTTTTCTACAAGATGACTAACTCATTGGAGACTAGTACATTGAATTGTGTAGAGAAACTTGTGAGTCTATCAGCAAGACTTGCTAAGTAAATCACTCGGACTTAACCAATTTTGGAAGAAATTCAAAAACTGCAAAAAAATGCACTGGCACGCATTAAAATTCATTTTGTTTTACTTTTTCATCATGTTTGTCTTCAATGTTTGCAATCTTAATAAATCAAATTGATTGTGTAATATCCCTTGCTGATATAGGTGTGAAAATGAAGATTTTGCACTCAAGGAATATTGTCAAACACTTCTGATGTAAACTTTATGCTTGCTGGTCTGTGGCTTCAGTCTTATAGATTGGCTTGAAAAGTGATATTAAAGTACTCTAAATGCTTGTAAATGCATGCTACAATGTCTAGACATTAATCTAAATGCAAATGTAACTTTCCTTTGTCTTTTCAATTGCATATATATGAACTCTATTTGCAAATATGCACCTACAGCCAACTGTCATTTTCACAAACAGTTGGTATGCATGCTATAATGCTATCAAAATGATCATTACATTCCATTTATGACTCCCAACTTATTACTCATTGAAAAGCAATCCTCAAGTACAATGCTAGCATAAATTTGCCAAGACTCTTGGCTTACAATGAAGATGCAAATATAATATCAAATCTGATATAGATGTACACCTACAGCAGCAACATTACAATGACTAAAATAAGCATGCAACTACATGAAAATATCAATAGAACCTGTTCATAGCAGTGCTAGATGATGTGGATGAAGAAGCAACCCATATTCATCAAAATGAGAGTTCCCCAAGCTCAAATCGAACTCATAAAGGTGCCGTCCCTGTTACTGATCAAAACTTCTGATAATAAATCGTTTGTAGGTTCTTGACACTTTCAAATGCATTAAACATCATTGAAAAGATCTCATGGATGGAGCGCTCAAACCCTATGAAGGAATTGGTGCCAAAACAAACCTCCACAACCAAAATTGTGGCTCCCAGCTATGACTGTCATAAAATATCAGAATATAATATCTTGCAAAAATCACTCCTAAAGATGATGAAATAATAAATCACAATCAGCAATTATTCTCCAAATCGAATCTCCACAAATTTGGCCCTTGGCCACAAATTCAATGCAATGAGAAGTCCGAAGTAACTCCTCCAATCTGCTGCAATAATTTAGATGATATTTCACACCCTCAAAATTGCATAACCAATGAGAGTTTTTGTTCCCAATGGTTGGAAATGGCAAAAACTGTAGCTGGCTCCTTCACCAAACAAGTTCTTCAAATCAAATAACAATTCATGGATGCCTCACAAATGAGCCCTTAAGATCCTTTTATACTTTTCTTGTGAGAGCTCAAACACTTTCCTTGCCAATGTGGGATAAAAGATATATTTCCCTTTTAATTTAATATTTGCACTTTATTATAATATTAGAATATAATTTCATAAAGTGCAAACAATTGGTTTCCCAACATCCGGATAACACATTATGTTTTCCAACACATTATGTTTTCCAACATTCGGCATAACATAGGAAACCCCCTTATAACTACTAAATCCAGGAGAAGAAGCCAACCATAGACTAGGTAACTCCTTGAAGAAGAACCCCTAACCATGCACATTAGCCTACGAGGGTTAGGAATAGGCTAAATCCTTTGCAAAGTGATGCTCATGAAAATGGGGACATTATTGATTGTCGATTGATTAAGAATGCAATTTGAAGGATTTATCAATAACTGGAGTGCATTTAGAAGTGTTTCTTTTGTTTTTTCTATTCTTTTCTTTCTTTCTTTTTTTAGAATTTCAAATCCTAAACAATTTAAACCCTATTACACTACTGAGATTTTTTATTATTTCTATCCCTATTGTATTTGTTTTGTTTTACTCTTGTACTATTTTTCTTTCTTTTCTTAAAATTTTAAATTCATATACATGAAAACCCTATTGTTATGCTAATGACATCTTATGTTTATTTTTTTCAATGTTCAGAATCTATAGTGTGCAATGTAAGGCACCAATGAAAAGGACACAACATGGAAGCATGGCATACCATGTGCAATCAAGGACACAATTACCTACCATTATCATGGGTTAAATATGAGAGGAGGTATCAATCAATTGAAATATCATCTTGGTCAAATTGTTGGTTGGCTTGTTCAGTTGCACAACCAAGTGTAGGAAGAAGAGAGAAATGCATGCCCTACTTTAAAATTGTGAGGAAAAGAAAATTGAAAGGGAGAGGACATGGGAAGCAATTGCATCAACGATGAATTCAACTGCCACACCTAATCATCTAAAGATTCCCTTCTTGGCCCACAAATTTGGCATTCCTCCATTGATGAGAGTTCTAGCCATTTAAATTCCCCACCTAATTTCTTCATTCTCCATAGTATTTTGGGGACACTGATGAGAAATAAACAAATTCTTATACCAATTGCTGGAAAATTCAATCTCTATCCAAATATGACTTCAATAGATGAGATACAAGGCTTGGACTACAGCAACATGAAAATTTGAAACTTATATGCAAATCTGAAAATTAAGTTGCCTTAATATGGAATTACCATGATTAGATCCATCTTCTTTATGATGCCAAAAAATAGCCAACGTAACATGCTTATAAACACTACCTTACATGAACTTATAATAGCAATAAATAAAGAATAGCAGCAATGGGGCACAAATCAGCAATATAAGAGCATCACATAACACACAATTACATGGAGAAACCTTTATGGGAAAAAAATTCCACCAACAAGAGAGGCCAAGTATGCATTATCTTCAAATAAATGAGATTACAATACATTCACTTTCATTTCCCCCTTTTCCTCCACCATGGCAACACTTGGGCACCTGTGAACAACCTCCTTATGCCTCAAGTTGTCCTTGTTCCTACAATGAAACTCTACATCCAACTGGTGCTCATATTTTCTATATCCAAGAGGCTAAATTTATAGACTTGTGAAGGCATCTAATGCACCAAACATGGCGCCCAAAGATGACCCTTCATTCCAAATGTCCCCAACCCTTGGATTACCTCCTTGGAATGTGAAAGGACACCAGTTTTGGCTCAAATACTTTCCCTCCAACTTGGGTGCCCAAACATGGAAGATAAACATTACATTAAATACAATAAATGATGGAATACCAAGAGACCTATTGCCTCTTTCCAAGCTTCCACTTGGAGAATACCAACAGTCACTCATTTATCCTTTTTCTTATCTTTTATTATCCCATTCTAGGCATCCACATGTGGGAAAACAATATTAAATATTTATGTCCACAAGTCACCTTTACTGCTGCTAGTGGAACCTATCACCCTTTATGAATATATTACAAACAATGGTTAGAATTAATATTACAAGATATTTTCCCAATACACCCTAAGTGCCTAGAGACACTCTCCAAGGATATTGGAACTATGAGATACGACATAGGATTTATAGGGTAGATGGCACCTTAATCCTAACATTCTCCCACTTGACATCAAATTGTAAATACACCCATAGGAATCAAAAACAAGGGAAAAACATCCCTTAGCCAATCATGTACCATCTAAATCTTTAACATGCTCTCATGCTCCAACAAGATACTTGCAAAAGCAACTGTGATAACAACCATCAAGAAAAAATCTCCTTCACATTCTCCAACATGCCAACTATGGAAGAAAAAAGGAACATGCCAAGGTGAAACATATCAACTGCCACTGAAAGCTGCACCAATCTTTACATGAACACAAGCATCAAATTCAAATGATAACAAATGTTCTTAGTAGTCACGTTACTCATACTAGCTAGAATAGCAACCACAACAAATTGCAACTCATCCAAGCTAAACATACCTCAAACTAGGGTATACAAATCATAGATAGAACTTCATGCCATCAACATACCAACCCAAAATCTGCAATCAAGTCTCTTTATATCCATCCTCCTATATCAATGCAACATACCAATGTACAAATGACCACAAGCAAGTCCAACCAACAAAGTTTACATTAACATTGAAACATTTTTGTGGATATAGATACTCCACATCCGAGCCATCCCACTGCAAGGCAGTCGGTAGCTAATCCACAACCTGCATAAATCGTAGATCCAAATACAATGAAGACATACAAACTCATCATCACATCAGTAACCAACAAACCAAGATATCAAAGAGGATAACCAGACATATATCTAGAAACTCCCACTACATGCGTAATGTCAAATCTGAAAATAGATCAATGCAGACCAAGTCTACCTATAATACTTCACATAGAAGATGTGACTAATACTTCTATTACATAGTGTTAAGGAAACATACCATGATATGCAAATCTTGCAAACAAATATGCTGCAATACCTCTCTCACCATTAGTCTCTATAGCTCTCCCAAGTTCTAAACACTCAACCATGTGAATACAAACATCTAGGAAGAATACCATGACCAAAGAGAGAACCTACAAATCAAACCATATCCTTGTTCTACACTAACATGAACCAAGCTGTATAATGCAAGATCTCCTTCACCATTCCCATACTAAAAAGATATCAACATCTAACATTCAAATCAAATGAAAACATGACAGCAATAAATGTAAACCTCTCATACCGAAGGTAGATCAAACCAACCACTCATTCCCACAACAAAGGGAATATGCCCAAAGCCACAAACCATTTCCTATACCTCTCCAAATAAGTGCTTCAAACTAAATCCATAACTCAAGACCAAAACAAGGAGAACAACGGAAATCCATAAACTATGCATCTTCTTCTTAACAAGCCTTCATAATGTTTATATTCAAGACTAACTCATATGAGAAGACAATATACAAAATAAAGAATGCATCTGATAATCAGGTGGACAATACCTCTCAGATCATTCACCTACCGAGTAGACCAAGAGTGGCATAGAAGATTGTTTTGTGCACACAACACCAAGAAATGACAATCTTCTCTTCAGGTCCATAATGGATTCACATCCATAACTAGGTGTAGGCTCCTTGGTCTTTCTACTGAAATCCTCATCAAAGAGTAACCATCTTAACATACGATCCCATAAATAAGAGATCACTTAGCCTCACCCAAGGCTCTCTAGTCTCCATGAGCATCCACCAATCAATCCATGCCACCTTCAAATGCAACCCTGCAAAATCATAAAGCTCCAAGCAAATGATTAATACTCAAAACCAAAGAGAACAAACAATACCATTGTCAAAGTTCCAACTTGTTATCACGGAATCTAGTAGCGCTCGTTCCACCCCCTATGAAACTTGTTCATTTCCTAGGTTTGTCAAGTTCAAGCATGCAAAACGAGGTGATTTTCAATCCACCTTGAAGTGTGTTCCAAAGCTTCAAACAGTCATTTTGAGCACCCCCCTACATTCGCCTCACGAAGACCTTCAAAATGAGTACCTTCGCGAACTCTCACTGTTGATACTTAGTAAAATTGTGAAAAGTGTAGTTGTCTAAAAAAACAGCGCTCTACTTCTTTTTGGAAAATTGACTAAGTGTTAAAAGTGCAAGGGCACCAAATATCAACGCCCCTGCACTTAAGTGATTTTTGTTTTAGTGCAATGGCGTTGATTTTTAGCACCCTTGCACTTTTCTTCCAAACCTAGTCAATTTTTGACTATGGCATTATTTTTAGCACCTTTGCACTTTTTCCAGACTTAGTCATTTTTTGTGCAATGGTGCTGAATTTTAGCACCCTTGCACTTTTCTTCTAGACTTAGCCAATTTTTTACTATGGCATTATTTTTAGCACCTTTGCACTTTTTCCAGACTTAGTCATTTTTTGTGCAATAGTGCTGAATTTTAGCACCCTTGCACTTTTCTTCTAGACTTAGCCAATTTTTTATTATGGCATTATTTTTAGCACCTTTGCACTTTCTCTAAACTTAGTCATTTTTTGTGCAATAGTGCTGAATTTTAGCACCTTTGCACTTTTCTTCCAGACTTAGCCAATTTTTGACTATGGCATTATTTTTAGCACCTTTGCACTTTTTCCAAACTTAGTCATTTTTTGTGCAATGGTGCTGAATTTTAGCACCTTTACACTTTTGGCAGTTTTTAACTTAGTCTCTTCAAACTTGCTCTATTTCCATTCCGGACCCCGTTTCTTTGCTCCCGCATTGTTTTCCATGCCTAGTTGCTCGTTTCACGCTTGCTCAACATCGTTTCTCGCTTCACGCTTCCCAATGCTACTTTTTCTACTAACACCTATTGATTCACCATCCTTGCAATTTCTCTCTAGATCTCGTCAAGTGATCCCGAAGTTGATGTCCTTTGATCTTGGTTCTTCCAAATGACACATTCATGCAGGAGACCAAGAAGAAATATGAAGACTTTCGCGCCCAAGCAAGGAACCATGAAGATTCCTGATCTCCAGTGTTAGACTTTCTGATGCGTCCCTTTGTGCATCTTGTAAATAGTTTTTGACATCTTAAATGCCATTTTGCAAAATGTAATTACACTAATATCCGAGATGTAGTTTCATGAAAACAAATTACATTTTGACTTTAGTCAAAGTTAGGTGAGATTTTCCTAAATTAGCTCACCTAACTTTCCTAGATTTACTCTTCCCTCTCTTTTATAAATATGAGGGATTTCTATTGTAATAGGGGCCTTTAGTTTTTGCAACGAAGTGCTGCTCAATTTGCAACAAATTGTGAAACTTTGTGTTCATGTTTTGTGAATCTAAATTTGATCAATAAAGGAAGAAATTGCATACCAGACTTTGTGTTGGATCGATTATCTCTTGAATTTGATTGAGATTGATGGTGATTACTTTATGAAATCTGAAGGACTTCAAGTGATTCTTGTGGACTTTGTGTCACATTTCTAACTTGAATTTGTGTTTATGTTTAAATATTTTGGTTGAAAGATCTACAAGACTTTGAGCTTGTAATCTCTCATGTTCAAATGAATTGCTGCATCTAAGAAGACTTTGTGCTTCTAATGCGACAAACTATATTGTTCTCACAGATCTGCAGTTGAAAAGACTACGAAACGACTTGCGCCTTCGTGAGCCTTACTTGTTTCCATTTTTCTTTTGTTATAATCTTATATGATACCTCTAAGTTGTGCTTTGTCAAGATAGGGAATCAGTTGTACTGCTTTTGGTAGGTCTCTAGTACTTTGAATTAAGAACATTTTCAGCTGTGAAGCATTATACACATCTTCTCTGAAAAAAGAGAGAATGATGAATGCGACATGCACCCCCCAATTCGTAAATATTGTAAATATTTTGTAAATACTCTAGCTGGTTTCTAATTGTAAGAAGGGTGCCTCCCCTTGCTGAGAGGAGAGATTGAATCTCACATTGTTGTGGTTGAAGTCCTAGTTGTGTAATCTATTGAAAAAGTTGATTACATAATTTTCACTGAACAGTTTTTTGGCGACTCTGCTAGGGACACGATACGCATTCGAAAGCCTCAAGCTTTCTTTTGAAGTATACCTGTGTCCTTTTTCATTGTAATTTATTTTCTTGTAATTTTTCAAGCTTTCACCAAGGACATGTAAATGGCTATTCAAGGTCCTTGGGGAAATGCTTTTGGTCCATTCAGTCTAGCTCTACCCCTACATGCTCTTCTTGAAGGCTCACAAAAGAACTTTCCCAAGTTTTTTGGTGATGGACAACAACATCCTGATGAGCACGTTACTACTTTTTACATTGCTTGTGGAGTTCATGGTGTTGAATACGAAGATGTATCTGTAAGGTTATTTGTGGAGACTCTCCAAGGTGTCGCTGCAGATTGGTTTTATCATCTGGCACCAAGTACCATTACAAACTGGGCAACTCTCATAGCCAAGTTTGAAGGAAGGTTCAAACCTCCTGAAGACGCTCATGCTTTTTTGGCTCACCTCACCCAGTTTAAAAAGGAATCTCACATGCCTATGCACGAGTTCATTGCTCACTTTAACAAGTTGACACGAAGAATTCCAACTGTTGCTCAACCTACAGCTAAGAATTTGAAATGTTTCTTTGTAAATGCTCAAGTGCCAGAGGTTGGTTTCCTATTGAGAAGAGCAGCCCCAGCTACTCTTGCAATTGTACAGACCTTGGCGATAGAAATTGAAGATGATCTCATTCTTGCTGGGAAAATAAAAAATTGAATCAAATGAATTTGAAGAAAGCCCTTCTTTGGAGTTATTTTCTTCCATCACAAGGACGGATCCTATGGTGCAAAGGTTGGTAAATGAGCTACTTGTCCTCAAAAAGCAAGTAGCTCATAATTTTGATGTTGGGAATCAACACAAGTTATCTTCACCTCTGAAGAGGCTTTCTCTTGAGGCACCATTAGTAAAAGTAGTAGCGAAGCATCCTGACTCCAATCCAAGTGATCTCGCTATTCTCTTCTAGGAAAAGGAAGCAAACATAGCTGGGGACTCCCATTTTTGGTTTATGCAGTCTTAGAAAGCCATTGATGAAAATCAGAAGGATGAAAGTTATTTTTTTGAAGTTCAAGTGAATGAAGACGATCTTGTCTTGAGATCTGAAAAGATGGACATGCATGAAGGTCTCAGTCAAGTTGAAAAGAATGCATCTATGTTTCGAGGTCATGAACTTGACACGTGTTGCATAAAAGAATTTCCCAAAGGCATGATGAGGATTTTCTTATAAATAATTTAGATTTTCCCAAGTTTGAAGATGGTGAACATCTTATTGAGGTATGCAGTGCAGTCATATCTTCATCTGAATCACATGAAGGAGATCATTCCGATCAGCATGAGGTTGCTATGGTTGATGAATCAGTTGTTCAAGTAACAACTGGTAAGAAGCATTCAATCTTTGACAGATCAAGGGAATATCCCATAAGACATCTTGCTTGGTTGGAGGCCAATGGGAAGATAGAGGTTCCACTTGCACTTGCGCGTGAAGATAAACTTGAGGATGCAGCTAAAGATGTATTTGTAGATGCACAGGAGCAGTCTAGATTCGATGATTCATTTTGGAGCAACAGTATATCTGATATATTTTTAGAGGTAGTTGAACCTGTTCATTTCTTCCATGAAGCAATGCCTCAAATTCATCTACATGTAGCTGCTAATGATCATGGAAGGCATTGCAAGCTGTTAAAGAAAGGAAACTATTTTGTTGAACCTGTGAACGATTTCATTTGAGAAGGTTTCATTGATGGCTAGTTTTAATTAGGTGGGTTTTTACCTTTTCAATAAGTGCATTTGCATAGGTTTGCGATTTGTTTTCATAGATTTGTTTTTGTTGTCGTCGTCTGACTCCAAGCCCAATGGATGGATAAAGGCACTTGAATTCTGGAGTTCTTCTCCCTTCATTCGTTTCAAAGAACGGTTGAAGGAAGATCCCTAGCAGGAGCCAGCTGTTATCACGGAATCTAGCAGCGCTCGTTCCACGGATAACCCCCCTACAAAACTTGTCTGTTTCCTAGGTTCATGAAGTTCAAGCACGCAAAACGAGGTGATTTTCAATCCACCTCAAAGTGTGTTCCAAAGTTTCAAACAGTCAGTTTGAGCATCCCCCTATGTTCGCCTTGCGAAGACCTTCGAAACGAGTACCTTCGCAAGCTCTCACTATTGATACTTAGTAAAATTGTGAAAAGAGCAGTTATCTGAAAAAACAGCGCTCTACTTCTTTTTGGAAAATTGACTAAGTGTTAAAAGTGCAAGGGCGCCAAAAATCAGCGCCCCTGCACTTAAGTCATTTTTGTTTTGGTGCAATGGCGCTGATTTTTAGCGCCCTAGCACTTTTCTTCTAGACTTAGTCAATTTTTGACTATGGCATTATTTTTAGCACCTTTGCACTTTTTCCAGACTTAGTCATTTTTTGTGCAGTGGTGCTGAATTTTAGCACCCTTGCACTTTTCTTCTAGACTTAGCCAATTTTTTACTATGGCATTATTTTTAGCACCTTTGCACTTTTTCCAGACTTAGTCATTTTTTGTGCAATGGTGCTGAATTTTAGCACCCTTGCACTTTTCTTCTAGACTTAGCCAATTTTTTACTATGCCATTATTTTTAGCACCTTTGCACTTTTTCTAGACTTAGTCATTTTTTGTGCAATGGTGCTGAATTTTAGCACCTTTGCACTTTTCTTCCAGACTTGGCCAATTTTTGACTATGGCATTATTTTTTGCACCTTTGCACTTTTTCCAAACTTAGTCATTTTTTGTGCAATGGTGCTGAATTTTAGCACCTTTACACTTTTGGAAATTTTTAACTTAGTCTCTTCAAACTTGCTCTATTTCCATTTCGGACCCCGTTTCTTCACTCCTGCATTGTTTTCCATGCCTAGTTGCTTGTTTCACGCTTGCTCAACATCGTTTCTCGCTTCACGCTTCCCAATGCTACTTTTTTTGCTAACGCCTATTGATTCACCATCCTTGTAGTTTCTCTCCAGATCTCGTCAAATGATCCCAAAGCTGATGTCCTTTGATCTTGGTTCTTCTAGATGACACATTCATGCAGGAGACCAGGAAGAAATATGAAGACTTCCACGCCCAAGCAAGGAACCATGAAGATTCCTGATCTCCAGTGTTAGACTTTCTGATGCGTCCCTTTGTGCATCTTGTAAATAGTTTTTGACATCTTAAATGTCATTTTGCAAAATGTAATTACACTAATATCCTCAAGATGTAGTTTCATGAAAACAAATTACATTTTGACTTTAGTCAAAGTTAGGTGAGATTTTCCTAAATTAGCTC
>VDFB02369562.1:27081-53256 GCA_007258455.2 Sequoia sempervirens | reverse complement strand
TATATATGTATATATATATATATATATATATATATATATATATATTCAAAATTATAAATTTAATTATAAGAACAATGATACTTATAAGACAAAAACATAATTGCCAACCAATAAAATATTTAAATACCTCATATAATCATATTCATAATTTGCAAAAATGTAAATACTCAAGTCTCAAAATGTCATTACACAATGAAAATTCAAATTACAATCAATATTTAGTAGTCTTCATATTCATCTTCACCAAAAGCATCAAGGTTTTGGTCAACACTTGGTTTAATTTCATTTGAACCACAATCAATTGGATTACCACCCCCACTAGGTGTGTCAAGTGCAGTAGTAGCCTCATCTATAGAAGCTAAGGCAAGTTGTGCAACTGTAGCATCTAAATCAGCACACTTGGGGCTTAGATCCCAATTCTTTGTCACACCCTCATTGTATTGAAGTTTCTTATGCGACAAGAGACGAAGGTTGGAGTGTATATAGACCAAATCCTTTGCTTTTTTTGTACCCAAACAGTTGTGCTTGACTGAGTGGAGGGAGTATGTACTCCAATTCCGCTCGGCTGAAGAACTTGTAGCCTGTTGAGTTTGCATACTCCATTTAGTATTTTATTTTACTTGCCAATAATATATAGCATAGTAGCATCAAATGAAAAATGAAAAAAATAAATAAATATAAAGATACATACTTGGGAGAGTATTTTAGTTGCAAGAGGCTGCACCTAATTGGAGCCTTGACCATGTAGATACCACCACTCATCAACATTTTTCCTATATTTGTCTAGAAGAGCGGAAACATCATGATGTTTGGAAGATATGAGGTGGCCAAACTCACTCAAGACAATACTTAAGATATCTTCATCTTAAAATATCATTCTAAATGCAGCCTTATAGCTAGTAGCAACCCCCCCAATCCCTATATGGTGGCACCCTCTTTGGCAATGAAAGTACCTCTTTGCTATAATACTTTGGTCACAAAGCAAATGCTAAGAGATGTAAAGTGGTGGTCATCTTGTTCCAACAGTCAACAATAATCATTTGTACAATTTTGAAAAATGTTTTTGTTGGGTCATGTTCCTTGGCATCTATTATTAATCTTATTTTCTCTACCATGGAATCCATGCCGTCATAAATTTCACCCAAACATGGGCGATCAGTATCAAGTTTCAACATACCTAATCATGCTCATGATGGGCTTGGTGAAATTCAAAACATATTCCACACGAGCTCACTGCTCATCATCTAAGATCAATGCTTTCACTCCACAGGTTGTTGATGACCATAGAACTCAAGGCCTTTTGCACCTTCACAAGTCATCTTAAGACGATTGTGTGATGCAAATCGAGTTTCGACAACTTAACATGGTATAAAAAATACATGCCACAAATCAACAATGAAAAAATAAAATTATATTAAAAAATCAAATTTACATTACCTTCAACAACTCACCCTTGGAGAAGGTCTTGAAGATGCGTTGTGACATAATGATTAGTCACAAACATTTGGATCTCCTCGTCCTCTGCGTAGATTTGTTTGGCCCACTCAATTTGTGTGCCAATCTTTTGGAATATCAAATTGATTGAGTGGACTGCACATGGTGTCCAAAAAATGTGACTATATGTACTCTCCACTATAGACCCATCTGCCTTACAATTTTTAGCATTGTGCGTTATGACTTGGACAACATTTTTTGACCCCACCATTTCAATGGATTCTATGAGGATATTGGCAATAAAACTTGCATCTTTTATTTGCCCCTCACAATTGACTGCTTTCAAAAGCATCCGCCCCTTTAGGTAACATTGCTATAACATTGATCAATGGTCTATTTTTGCAATCTTTCCATCCATCAAAAATGGACACATCTGTTCTGGGCCATGTATCCTTGATTACTCTCAATGATGCATCTACTGAAGCTTTCTCTTTCACCAATAAGGTGGTTCACACCTTTTCATACCCAGGACTAACATAATCAAAAGTTGTATTAGAAATGGCTGTCACCATTTCCCGCCAATAAGGTGATCTAACGAGGCTGAAAGGAAGCCCATTGCCATAAATGCAATGAGTAATTCTCTGCTCTGCAATCTCCCTTGCTTCATTTTTGAGGAAAAAAGGCATTCTCCAATGGGCCTCTTTTTTGTGTAATCGAAACATTATCTCCTTCAGAAGATGGTGGCATTTGCATGAAAGGATGTGGGCCAGCCGGTTGTGATAAGCCACTAGAAGGTCTTTGCAAGCTTCTCTTGGCAAGAGGATGTACCATAGCCTTTGATTTATTACATGCCATGTCAACCTCCTCTTGTTCTTTAATAGAAGCCAATATTTGGTGTTTTGGCATCCCTTTTTTATTTGGCCTAGGGCAAACTTTTATTCCTTGTAAAGGAATAGCACATAAATAAGCTTTCACTCAAAAGTATGAGCTCTTATACTGAGTTCTACATTGGCTAGAACACCTAACATAACCCCCACCACCGGGAATTTGTTGAATCATTGTTGTATGTTGCCAAAGAGGTGACGATGCATCATATTTCAATTGACTCTCTACATCTGGGCCAACTGAATTAGAACTATCGACCATTCGTTATGAACTTAAAATAAAAATTTAAAATACATTACAAATTAGCAACACAACAACTATTTTTTTTTTAGAAAAAATTGGCATTATAACCCCTTATTATGCATAAAAAGTTATTAAAAAAGTTCAAAACTTACCAAAAAAAAAAACTTGAAAAATCTTTAAAAAAATTATCGAAAATTTGAAAAAATGAGAGATTCACTCACCTTTGATGGTTAGATCTTCTTTGTGTAGATATTTCTCCTTTGTTGCTGTAGGTCTAACTCCTCCGTAGCTCTCACCTTAAAAAAAAAAGACAACCTTAGAAATTTAGCAATGGCAGCTTGGAAGTAAAAAATGGTGTTTGTGAAATGAGTTTGTTTAGGACGACCAAGGCATTTTATGTTCTTTTTTTTTGTTTTTTTTCACTTTTTGGGTGTCTGAGGCTGTGGGTCCTCTTGGGTACACTCGAGTACGACCTGGGTATGCCTAGGGTTTTGCTTGGGCGCCCCGGGTACCCTATGAGTCCTTCACAGAAGGACCCATAGGGTACTTGGGGCACCCAAGTTGTGAAGGACCCATAGGGTACTTGAGGCTCTTGGGCAAAACCTTGGGCGTACCCGCCATGTACTCGGACTCGAACCAAACCAAGTCAGGTAGGGGGGGGGGTAAAGTGGCGTACCTTGCAACTTAGGAAAAATACAACGATTTAAACATGAATTTAAAAAATAAATGTAAAATTTAAATATATTTAAAAAATTGAAACATAATATGATAATATTATAATTGAATTAATGATTTTGGCAAAAATATAACATGTTTCAACTCTCAAATGTAAACTCTATATTGAGAAAAAATAAAATATTGAAAAAAATTTAATTCAAATAAATTTGTGTAATTGTAAATCAACATTACATTCAATTCAATGTGTGTAAAGTTTTACATGCTTAAAAAATTAGAAACGATCTGTAAATTTATACACTTGAAGAAAAAGGGAAAAAAAAAGACAACGTTGCAAATGCAGAAATGCTAAATTGTTCTTCAATACCTTTAAAATCATATAATTTTCTCTAAAATGCTCTAATGACTGTGTCCCCATCCTAGTCCGGCTTACAAATTTGGCCGAGTTAGCCTATCATTTTGATCCTCGTAGGTGGCCAGGAGTGTTTAGAGGATCCTTTTGTGAGTTGCTTTCCGATTATTTGGTTAGCTCGGTTCTGCGATTAGTAATGGGGTTGGAGCCTTAGCGAGAATCTTAGAGGAATCTTTTGAGAGAACTTTCTGTTTTAGAAAGTTAGGTCGAATGGAAACGCTATTTCGGGCGGGGGCACGGTAGGTAGCTGAATTGACCGGTTCAGTAATTGTTTGATTTGACGGAGAAATAAGGAGTAATTACTGAGTTATGAAATATTTAATAATTTGACTTTATTATAAAGTCACTTTATTGAAATATTAAAATATTTAATTATTTGGCTAAGTTATAAAGTATTGAATTATACTTTATATTATATTATTAAAATGTGATTTAATGAGTATTTAATGCTCATTAAAAAGGGACGCCAATAATTAAATAAATTCTCCTAAGTCCAAAGTGAAAATTAAATCATTAATTTAAATGATTATTTTAATGGAGCATTAGGTCGAACTTTTCAAAGAAGAATATATTGTTCTTCCCAAGGCAAAATCGAACTATCAAGTTTATTATTCAATTTTGTCTTCTGAGCATCTGAGCTTTGGAGTTTGCAAACCCTAGGGTTTCTGGCAAACATCGTTTCTGGAGAACGTAACCTCTTCAGAGATCAGGCATACTGAGGCTGTGAGATACCAGCTGAAGATTGCACTTGGTGATTTCATCCAGAAGTCATAGATTGAGCTTAATCTTTTAGTCAGACAGAGATTCATCAGCATTCAGCAGAGATCATTCATCTAGCAGTCAAGGCGCACTTTTCAGAGGACATTCATTAGAGATTGGGCACCATTTCCAAAGGCCGTACCTTATTCATTATTGCAGCAGACTGGTCGTACTGTACCTGCAGGCCGTACATCTGTACTTCCAGGCCGTACTTGACAATCTACTGAGGAAACGCCTTCATCCTCTGTTATTTGGTGATTCCACAGTGGGCGCTTGGTATTCTGGAACATTTGCATTTGAGTTTCAAGCCGGAGAAGATCCTAATTAATATCTGGCCGTACCTTTACCAGTTACAGCAGCCGCCATTAAAATACCAGGTTTTTATTTAAAAATTTCTTGTATTGCTTCCTACCTTCAATTTTTGGCGTTGTAAATGATCTGGAAATAATATATATTGATGCGCCTTCGTTCTTGAGCAAGATTTGATACATTTAATGCCTTTATATATTTTTTATGAATTTTTCAAGCAATTCTAGAAAAATCGCAAATTTCACTTTTGCCTGTTAAAACCTCAAAAACACAAAAAATCAAAAAATTGCAAAAACGTTACAAAAACAATCAGGGATCCAATTTGAGAACCACCAGGGTTCTGACAGTGGTATCAGAGCACAGATCTCCTGCCATCCTGTGCTTTTTTCAGTGATTATTCAGAATACAGTGCATTTCTGGGTTGCCTTTTATGAACCAAGATATTATTCAGTATACCAGAGGTGTAGGGACAGGCAAAGACGAAGACTGGACAGGTCCTCCGATTCCAGAAGGTCAGACAGTATCAGGAGTGCTTGGTTTCCACAGATCCAGTTCAGACGGTAGTGAAAACAGTGTTGCAACCCTAATGGCAGATCGTGAGACTTCCTCAGAGACTCGCAGGGATCCAGGGAAGGCACATGCAGAGGGTGACATTACTGATGAGGAGTTTAGACGGAGACATGACAACATGATGGATATGATGTCGCAGTTGATGGGTACTATTAGGCAGTGTACGCCCACACAGCCTCATTTCATACAGATTGGACAGACGAGCGGGACCACTCCAGTGGATCGGCCATTGGCATCAGCTCCTAGGCAGCCGTTACCGATCTATCAGGAGCGTAGGCCAGGTCAGCCTACTTTCTTACCCAGAGATACTCCACCTCAGACTCCAGGGGCAGAGCATCAGGTGCATCATCAGGACTTCCAGCCACAGAACGGCATGTCGGTGGCAGACTTGACGAGATTTCATGGCGAGTACATGTCTTTAGCGCCTGAGATCCGGCAGGCACTTACGTTTCATGAGTTTATAGATGTCTATAAACCCAGAGGAGGAGGTAGATTTGATCGTAGACCCCCACAGCATCAGCAGCAGCAGCCACAGGTGAATAGAGATTTACAATATGCTGTGAGCAAGATTACACTGCCATATTTTGATGGGTCAGAGAAGACATCAGCTAGGTCATGGGTCCAGAAATTGGACAACTATCTGTCACTTAGACCTATGCAGGAGGATGAGGCAATTAAATTTGCCACTTTACATCTGGACGGAGTAGCGCATGATTGGTGGCACCACGGCATGTACACGTTAGGCCATCATGCGGTTAATACCTATCAGGAGTTCACGAGCCGATTGATAGAGAGATTTGATAGGAAGGATCCGGAGTTGTATTTTAGAGAGTTGGCTCAGCTCAGACAGACAGGCAGTCTGGAGGCATACATTGGCGAGTTTCAGAGAGTGGCCGTCATGGTGACTGGCATTTCAGAGAGGAGACTCATTATCTTATTTGTTGAGGGTTTGACAGAACCCATGAGAGGTTGGGTCAAGGCTTTTGACCCTCCCACACTGCAGGAGGCCATGCGGAAGGCACGCAGCATGGAGCTTGCCGCACCTCGCAGCAAGTTCACTTCAGGGTCCACTCCATACACGAGACCCAACAGGCCTTTCGACAGGAACAATGACAGAAATAGACCCTTTGACAGGAGGAGGGATCAACAGGATCCGAAGAAGCAGAATGCACCACCATTCGACAGGGAAACGTTGAATGAGTTACGCAAGAAAAAGTTATGTTTTTGGTGCAAGGCACCCTATGATGAAAAGCACATATGCCCACTTCGTCCGAAAGTCAAAAATAACCAAATGGAATGGTTTTATGAGGGCGAAGAGCAATCTGATCTGTCAGACCAGCAAGCTGATTCCGAGCCTTCAGATGATGAGAAGTCCGAAAATGAGAATGAACATGAAGGTGGAAGGAAGCTACAGGAAGCCCATTTGACTAGTCTTCAGAGAGATGGTTCATTTCGACTCCGTGGGCTCTTAGCAGGTCAGAAGGTGATTACTTTGTTGGATACGGGTGCGACACATAATTTTATTGATGCACGTCTAGTGGAGAGGCGTGGTATCCAGACAGAGGCTTTCGAGGGTATTCGAGTTAAGGTGGCTGATGGATATACTCTCAGGTGCGACAGAAAGATTACTGATCTGCCGATGACATTGAACAACTATGAATTCAA
Source organism: Sequoia sempervirens (assembly GCA_007258455.2). Classification (NCBI taxonomy): domain Eukaryota; kingdom Viridiplantae; phylum Streptophyta; class Pinopsida; order Cupressales; family Cupressaceae; genus Sequoia; species Sequoia sempervirens. Next base: position 46,304 of record VDFB02369562.1, on the reverse strand, counting down.
GACTGAATTCTATGTTGTTAATATGGGTGATACAGATGTGGTATTGGGGATGGCATGGTTACATGATTTGGGTGAGTTCACGCTCAACCTACGGGACATGGAGATGAAATTTAAGGTTGACGGAAGACCACATGTCATCAAGGCAATACGGGACAGTAATCTTAGGATGGTTTCATTCAGGCGGATGGAGAGGCTCATTCGTCATGAGATGGTTGACTGGGCGGCTGAGTGCATGTTGATGCCAGCCCAGCAGGAGCCGCAGAAGGGTGAGTACCACCCTGACATACAGATTCTGAGGACTAAACACTCCAAAGTGTTTAGTGATATTCCACCTGGTAGGCCTCCAGATAGAGGTACAGAGCACATTATTGAGTTGGAGGAGGGCGCAAAGCCCGTTATGATTACTCCCTACCGCCATCCGAAACGACTCAAAGATGAAATAGAAAAGACCATTAATGAGTTGTTGGCTATGGGTCATATCAGACCTAGCAAATCCCCTTTTGCTTCATCGGTTGTATTGGTGAAGAAGAAGGATGGATCCCTTCGGATGTGCATCGATTACAGGCAGCTCAACAAAAGAACCATCAAGAATAGGTACCCCATTCCGCGCATTGATGAGCTGATAGATGAGTTGCATGGTGCAGTCTTCTTTACGAAGATTGATTTGAGATCAGGGTACCATCAGATTCAGATGAGGGAGCAAGATATTGAGAAAACCGCCTTCCGGTGTCATTGCGGTCACTTCGAGTTCTTGGTTATGCCCTTCGGGTTAACCAATGCACCTGCCACCTTTCAGGCAACTATGAATGTGGTTTTCAAGTGCTCAGCTTGAGGAGATTTGTGTTAGTCTTCTTCGAATTTACATTTTGGTTTATAGCAGGTCATCATGGGAGGAGCATCTCGCTCATTTGTGGTATCTTAGCGTATGAGTCTTTCTATGCTAAGGAATCCAAGTACAGCTTGGTACGGAGGAGTTGAAAGATATCTAGGCAATAATCAATGCGCTAAGGAGGAGTAGGACCCCTAAAAGGTCCGAGCTACGTTGATCGGGTCGGCATCGAGAACCTTACGCAGCCTGCAGGCTCTATCACGGGTAAAATTCTACAGAGGTTTGTTAGCCGGTTCTCACTGGCCACGCACCCTTGGCTGCATTTGACGGGCGAAGGGGGCTTTTCTGCTATCACCACAGCGCCAGTGGAGTGCTTTGACAGTTTAAGGTGATCATGACTCGCTGTCCGGTGCTAGCATTGCCTGACTTTTCGAAGTCATTTGATTTATTCTGTGATGCTTCAGGAGAGGGCATTGGTGCCGTTTTGATGCAGGAGCCTCATCCGATTGCATTTGAGAGCAGGAAACTCAGGGGTCCTGAGAGATTTTATAGCATTTACGACAAGGAGATGTTAGCCATTATGCATGCATTGGCTAAGTTTAGGCAGTACTTGGTAGGCAGCAAATTCAGTGTTCGTACAGATCATAACAGCCTAAAACATTTCCTTGGACAGCGAGACTTGAACGAGAGGCAGCAGAAATGGGTCAGTAAACTGCAGTCATATGACTTCGACATTACTTTCATTAAGGGGAAGCAGAATATAGTAGCTGACGCCTTGTCTCGTAGACCCCAGTTGAATGCCTTAGCACAGATTACAGAGGATTGGAGGCATCGGATCATTGCAGAGTATGCTAAGAACCCATGGGCTTCTAGCATCGCTGACAGGACAGAGCAGGACGACAGGTATACAGTTGTAGATGACTTGATCATTTACAAGGGGCTGACTTTTGCCCTCGACTGAAGTTACTTGACCATGCTTTGAGAGCCTTTCACTTAATTTCCCATGGCTGGCCATCCCCGATACCAAGACTTGGCAAATGGTTCGAACGGTTTATCGGAAAGGGCTGAAAATCGATGGGTTTTATAAAGATGTCCGCGGAGCGTTCCGCTTACAACGTAATGCTGTGAGCACACTTATCCCGCTGGATTACTCCAGCCACTTCCGATACCTGACAGGAAGTGGGAGTGTTTATCTATGGACTTTATCACGGGTTTGCCGAAAGCCCAGGGTAAAGATTGCATTTATGTAGTGGTCGATCGGTTGACTAAGTACGCCCATTTCTTCCCGATTACGACTACTTTCACAGCATCGCAGACTGCCGAGTTGTTCTTCAGAGAGGTTTTCCGATTGCATGGATTGCCTCGGACGATAGTCAGCGATAGAGATAGCCGGTTCATGAGCAACTTTTGGCAGGAGTTGTTCAGGCTTTGTGGGACCGAGCTGACACCGAGTACCAGCTACCATCCGCAGACTGATGGGCAGACAGAGATTGTCAATAAGTGGGTGGAAGGTTATTTGCGCAATTATATAGCTGGTCAGCAGAGGGCTTGGGTGAGATGGATTTACTTGTGCGAGTATTGTTATAACTCGACTCACCATATGACGATACAGATGACCCCCTTCATGGCTTTGTACGGGTATGAGGCGCCCAATCTTCTGGATTTGATTTTGAGCGATAGCAGAGTGCCGAGTGCAGGTGATATGATGCAGAGTCAGCAGGATATCTTGAGGTCTCTTCGAGACAATATCCAGCAGGCACAGAATCAGCATAAGCAGTATGCTGATCAGAAGAGGATTGAGCGCAGTTTTGAGGTGGGTGATATGGTGTACCTCATGTTGCAGCCGTATCGTCAGTCTACTCTGCGGAAGAGTGGGGCAGAGAAACTAAAACCTCGCTACTATGGTCCATTTCGTGTTGTCAGACGAGTGGGCGAGGTTGCTTATGAGTTGGACTTGCCAGTTGATAGCAAGGTCCATAATGTATTTCACGTTTCTCGCCTAAAGAAGGCATTGGGTCAGCATGTTGTTCCCTCTCCAGTTTTGCCACCCCTTGATGATGAAGGGAAACTGATACTAGTACCTGAGGCCATCCTTGATATGAGAGAGAGACACCTTCGGAGGCGTGTGATCAGGGAATATCTGGCCAAATGGAGAGATTTGCCAGTTGAGGATGCTACATGGGAGTCAGAGGCGATTTTACAGCATCCAGAGTTGAGATTGCTTGAGGACAAGCAATTTCAGGGAGGGCGGACTGTCATGTCCCCATCCTAGTCAGCACAGCTGGTGACGAGGTTAGCCTATCATTTGATCCTCGTAGGCTGACAGGAGTGTTCAGAGGATCCATTTTGGCAGTTGCTCAGTGTTGGTTAGCTCCAGTTTGCAGTGTGCCAGGTTTGGGCCTTCGCAGAATCTTCCAGAGAGTCTTTTCAGAGAACTTTCTATTTTTAGAAAGTTAGGTCAGGCGGAAGCTGCTATTTCGGGCAGGGCACCTGGTGCAGTGATTTAGCTCAGATTCGATCCGGTTCAGTAATTGTTGGATTTGACGGAGAAATAAGGAGTAATTACTGAGTTATTAAATATTTAATAATTTGACTTTATTATAAAGTCACTTTATTGAAATATTAAAATATTTAATTATTTGGCTAAGTTATAAAGTATTTAATTATACTTTATATTATATTATTAAAATGTGATTTAATGAGTATTTAATGCTCATTAAAAAGGGACGCCAATGATTAAATAAATTCTCCTAAGTCCAAAGTGAAAATTAAATCATTAATTTAAATGATTATTTTAATGGAGAATTAGGTCGAACTTTTCAAAGAAGAATATATTGTTCTTCCCAAGGCAAAATCGAACCATCTTGTTTATTATTCAATTTTGTCTTCTGAGCATCTGAGCTTTGGAGTTTGCAAACCCTAGGGTTTCTGGCAGACTATCGTTTCTGGAGAACGTAACCTCTTCAGAGATCAGGCATACTGAGGCTGTGAGATACCAGCTGAAGATTGCACTTGGTGATTTCATCCAGAAGTCACAGATTGAGCTTAATCTTTTAGTCAGACAGAGATTCATCAGCATTCAGCAGAGATCATTCATCTAGCAGTCAAGGCGCACTTTTCAGAGGACATTCATTAGAGATTGGGCACCATTTCCAAAGGCCGTACATTATTCATTATTGCAGCAGACTGGCCGTACTGTACCTGCAGGCCGTACATCTGTACTTCCAGGCCGTACTTGACAATCTACTGAGGAAACGCCTTCATCCTCTGTTATTTGGTGTTTCCACTTTGGGGCGCTTGGTATTCTGTGTGATTTACATTGGGATTCGAGCTGGAGGAGTGTCTTACTAATTTCTGGCCGTACCATCACTAGCTACAGCAGCCGCCATTAAGATACCAGGTTTTTATCTAAAAATTTCATGTATTGCTTCCCACCTTCAGTTTTGGCGTTGTAAATGATCTGGAAATTGAATATATGTGATGCGCCTTGGTTCTTGAACAAGATTTGAAGCATTTAATGTTTTTATGTATTTTTTTATGAATTTATCAAGTAACTCTAGAAAAATCGCAAATTTCACTTTTGCCTGTTAAAACCTCAAAAACACAAAAAAATCAAAAATTTGCAAAAACGTTACAAAAACAATCAGGGATCCAATTTGAGAACCACCTGTGTCTGGGACAGAGAGTTCTTGAATTTGGAAGGGTATGAGGAACATTGGAAGTCACAGGCGATGATGTTCTGGGAATTTCCTCAACTACATTCTCAGGAGAAGTAGTTCTTTCTTGATCATGCCTGGGTTACTGTTGATCACCCTCTTGTCTCTCCAATTCTGGTTCACCTTCAAAATCACCTTCGTGATCCTTCTTCTTCACTCTTGCCCGCTTTAAACTCCTTTTCCGCAGACGGGAGTTCCGCTGAATCTTCATTCAGCTACGGATTAATCACTTGAAGTTTCTTCTTCATCGGAATCTACCTCCTCTGGAATAGACTTTTTATCCTTAGAGCGGGATGGATTAGATTCCGTGATTTCTGTGTCTGGGACGGACTGGGTATCTTTCTTGCCAACAGTGAACTTAATCCTAGGACCTCTTCGTGAAGAAGTGGGAACAGCCGCTGATTTATTTTTGTTGCGGAGTTCTTGCTGTTGGCGAGCTTCTGCTTCGGATTCCTCTCCTTCCGAGTCTGTTCTGAAACTTTTCATTTCATAACCATGTTTATGTAACCATTCTGCAGTGTTGGCTAGGATTGGCCTCAACCTCTCTCTTATGCTGGTAACTTCTTTCCTAGACTTACATTGAACTGCGTTAAATCTGCCTTTTTGTGCTACTTTGCTCATCATAGAATACATTCATGATATCCCCCGGATCTGCAAAATCCGCAGTCACGTGATTTATTCTACCTTTTGCTTAACGAATCAACTTCCGCACAGTTCATTTTGCCATCGGTCTTCTTCTTATTCTCCGCAAGAATTAGCCTAGATGTCTTCAAAACGGTACTTGTGATGATGACCCTTTTGCAATCTTTTTCTAACATCTCGGTAATCAAAATCAAACCTATACCTGTAGGTCTTGATTGTCATGATCTGCATTTCAGCATAAACAGACTTAGCCTTTTGTGCAGTTTGTATAGTATATCGGCCGATGGTCAGTGGGAACTTGAATCCACGCTTGTGGTTGCTTCTTCGTTCTTTTTGCACTGACATCAACCGCTTGCATGTTTCCATGAGAACCCACTTTATCCCAAGGATAACGGGTAGCATGTAGGGACAAACTTCAAGCAGTACCCCCACTCAAGTAGCGGTAACGCTGAATTCGAAGGCCAAGAAATAGGCATCCAACTTTACTTACCACCTTATGCACGCCAATGACGGGATAATTTTCTTCTTCCGTAGCTGGATCAAAATGGTACAAAGGCTAAAGAAAGCATCTCAGGACCCGCTCTATGATGTGAAAGCTTCCTTCAAATCATAATTGATAGAAAAACTGTGAATAAAAACAATAACCGGACTCCTTTTGTAGATAAACCTGGGAATTGTCTCATTACAGCCCCCGCATACACCAGGTAAGAAGTCATATAGAATTTCAATGTGGAAGGAACATTGATCAACTACTCATGTATCTCATCACTGATCTGTTTGCCCCAGTCGATGTGCACCTTTTGTCTTCTTATAATCCTGATGTATTCATACATCCAATCGTGAAAAGTGGATGATTCCGGCAAGCCTTTCGCTCTGCTTAGAAATGTGATCATATCTTTGACGTCATCCTTGAAATCACTTCACAGGATTCCTTTCGGCCATCTGGAAACAGATGATCTAGGCTTCTTTAACCATTGAGTGTTTATTAGGTTTTTAGCCTTATTGGGATCGGCGTCAAAAACCTCTTGTGCTTTTTGTATAGAAATATCAATGTATTTCTCCATATGAGGAACCTTGAAAACAATGTCAAAGAAATTAGGGTTGAGTCTCAGAATCTCGTGCCCGAAAGAATCGATCACACTTCTACTCTCTCTGATGTAGTGAGACGCCATCTGAAGAACAAACTCTGTATTATGTGCAGCTGTAGGGAACATTGCCACCAAATGAAGGTTGTTGTGTACAATCGCTCTCATCGGATCAGGGAGAGGCTTCGTCTCTATTTGCTTTTCAAAATCAACCAAGTCCTGATGACCAATCTCCGTGTCTTTTATCTCTTCCACCTTGGAGACCACTATGGTCGGTGGATAGACACATTGATATTTGTACTTCATTTTGCCTTTTGCTTTCGAAGAAGATGGAGGTTTACTGGCAGTCATCAAAAACAACTGGAACTTTGATCACTTTGACTTTGGAGACCTTCGAAAAGAGACTGCAAGGTGCTGAGCTAGAACAAACATTAGTCGTTAGGAAACATGGGAATGCGCAAAACGAGCAATGATGATGGGAAAGCATGGAGCGGATGACATGGCACGCAAAACGATGCACAAAACGGAAAGAACAAGGCTCAGGAGTGAAATGGTCAAAAATGAAGCTCATATGAAAAAGATTGAAAAAAGTGTAAGGGCGCCAAAATTCAGCACCCTTACATTTTGGAAATGTCACTTTTGATGCAGGGGCGCTAAATTTTAGCACCCTTACATCTCTCAGAGTTAGAATTTCTTTCAATGTTTCAACATGTCAGGGCGCTAAAATTTAGCGCCCCTGCACATAAGACATATTTTCGTCAAAACGGATGTAGAAGTGCCTGAAAACGGCGCTCAGGGTTAGCAAAGTTTTTTGTAACATGGAAAGCTTTGAAGACAATTTTGTTTTCCTTTGGATAGAGCTGCAATTCATCACCATTTGTAAAAACGTTCAAGGGCCAAAGAAACCCTCTTTCAAAACCAAAGATTCTTCAAAATTCGCACCGAAATAAAATAGAAAGGGCGACGATGAAAGGTGTCAGCATAAAAAAGTTGGAAAGAAAGGCAAGACGGAGTGCGTTGAAAAAAAAACGCAAAACTTACTTTGCGCGAGGGTAAGAGAAGAAAGGCGAGGGTAAGAAAAGAAAACCACGCAGACACGCCATGGAAAAGATTTAAATAAAGAAGACACAAGACCAAAACGCGAAGGGAGAGAAAGGAAAACGCGTGGGAGTAAAAACATTTGAAAAGAATGAAGGGAAGACAAAAACACGAATGTAAATCCTAGAATATATACAAAAACAAATGAAGAAAGGAGATAAAGCAAAGATAACGACTTACCAAAATGAAACGCGAAGAGTGCTGAAGAGGAATGGCGAAATTGTCGAAAACGTGATTTGCAGTTCGAAAAGCACTTCACCCAGCAAGAAGAAAAGAAAGCAAAAGATCATAACAATGAAAAATGGCAAATTAAAACACCTTTAAGTGAAAGAGAAAATAAAAAACGTAACTCAAGTCGAGCAATAAATTTAGGCACGAAAAGTGGCACGATTGACGATAAACGTGAAAATCATGAAGAAACGTGCCAGGACCAAAAAAAAAGTTTAAGTATCAGGAAAAAGTGTAATGGCGCTAAAATTTAGCGCTATTACATTTTTTAGAAATTCACTTTCATGCAAGGGCGCTAAAATTTAGGGCCCCTGCACTTTTTGTACTTAGCCAGATTTTGGCTTCAGGGCAGAAGCGCACTTTTTCAGTGCCACTACATTTTTCGCAATTCACTAAGTATGAACAGTGAGATTTCGCGAAGGAGCTCGTTTCGAAGGTCTTCGCGAGGCGAACATAGGGGGATGCTCGAATTGACTATTCGAGACTTTGGAACGCATTTCGAGGTAGCTTGAAAATCACTTCGTTATGCGTACTTGAACTTCACGAATCCTAGGAAACGGACAAGTTTCGTAGGGGGGTTATCCGTGGAACGAGCGCTGCTAGATTCCGTGATAACATGTATGTTGCATTACACGGCGGCTTCTATGAACCATATCACCAGCCAGACCTTCATTAACTTAACACTCTGATATTGGCATGGAAATATATTTACTCGGTCCACAAAGAAAGATTTGAGATTGGTGCACAACAAGGATTGATTCCAACAAATGATATTAAAGAGATCGATTCCATAGATTGCATAAAAGTATTGACTCAATCGATATCTCAAAGCTGAATTGTATTTCATTTACTGGAAATATACTTCGCAAAAGCCTGATTCAGTCATGAACAGGAGCCATAACATTCAATATTTTCAAACTACATGTAACTCAATAATTAATTCGATCATTGTTCCAGCATCTGCAAAATTCCTCCAACCATGTATATGCCTCTGAAATTTGTCTTTGATAAAAGACTTCACAAATTTTCATAAATAGTTCAATCGATCACTAAAGCATAATACAAATCGTAAGTGAATCCACCCTTTGATGGAGTTGGATTTCCATCGAAATGCACCCAAAAACTCAGTTCCCTGAAGCCAAGCTCTCCAAAAACTTCCCCCAGAAGACCATTAATTCATTTCTTTTCCACCTGCTTTTATACTTCAGCATCTTTTTATTGTTTATTAAATAATTTGTCTTTCTAAAGTGACTTTTATTTAATATTTGAGCTCTAATTTAATAAAGTCATTAATGAATTAATTAAATATAAATGTCCAAAATATTAGACAAATTAATACTTAATTAATTAAATACTCGAAAATCAGGTACATTACATTTTGACTGGTTACAATTAGTTGACTTCATTGGAGAAGAACACAACTCAAAAGACACATGAAGTAGGGTGTATTAGAAGTTGGAAGTTTGAGAAAAGTGAAGGTTTTGGCAACATTTAACTCACCAGGTTAGTTTCATAATTGTCTAGGTAATTATGTAATTGTTAGGGCGGTTTTGTACAGAAGTGGTAGTTTCATCACAGCATGAAATGGCAGCTTTGCCATGTGTTCTGAAACGGCCAGTAACATACAAGTAAGTTTCAAATTCCTATTCCAAATGATTTCTGATGACTTTTGGGATCCTTAACATGACTATACAAGTCAATTAAACATGTGTAAACTCCCATAGAGGCATAGGAGAAGGATTTAAGTTGAATTACTTTTATTAGAGTAGAGTTCATAGGTTCACTTGACTGTCATAAGTAAAGTAAAATCTGAAAGTGTGTAACATAGATCTGTTGTAGTGATTGTAAGGACTAAAATAAGTTGATATATGCTTGTTATGTGTCCAACAGTCCTAAGATTGTATTTCACTTTGAAGATGGTGAAAATGTGAGTATTATGCATTACTATTGCAGGAGTTTTCTCCTGGAATTTAGATTTTCCAGGCTAAATCCTTGTGTCTTCTAATTGTGATGTTCATTGCTCTCATTTTCCTTTAAGTTCACTGTTATTTACTTGCTAAAAAATACAGCTGGTTAATCCTTCATAAAATCTGTATTTAATTACCAATAGTAAGGCATAACTTTCTCTAGTTTATGGATCAGATTAGCATCAGAATATACATCAGCATTTTACTTTTTCAATGTTTGATTTACGTTGCATAAGACTAGTGTCAAGATATTATCTGCTGGGAGTGTCAAATGTGCTTCAAAATCTTGGAGAAATTTGAAAATAATGCCAAAAAAATTGCCAAGGTTCAAAAACAAAGTTCCAAAGCAACCCCGACACAGTCCCCAAGAAATCCTCGACAGAAATCTTGATGCATATTCTGATGTACTTGTGTTAGGGTTTGTGCCTTGAAAAACCCTAACCAACAACTTTCATTGCAATAATTTTCTCCTTTTGGGACCCATTTTGAATGTTACTTTTAAGTCTAGGAAGTAGAGAACAAATAGCTCCCTCTAACACGTCAACTTGTTTATTTTGATGAAAAGACAAATAACTCACTCCTAGGGTACCCATTAAATTCTTACATATTGTCTTAGCTATAGCTTTGTGGGGTCTGCAACTCTGTAGCTGTTGTGAACCCATGTTTCATGTCTATAAAAGGGCGTAGGTGGGTCAAACAGTTTCAAGTGGGCTTTTAGAAGTGGGCTTTTTCACATATTTTGGTAGGATCTAGTCTATCTCTCTCTCAAGAAGGCTTTTTCAACACAAAGCTGCCTGCAATAGGCAGGCAGGTAAGACTTGCTCTTATAGCTGTGTTACTTGAATATTTTTTTACTGGCAATGGAAATCCAATCACCAACAAACATGATAAATGGAAAGTAAATCTCCAATCTTGTTGAAACAAACCATTTAGGTCAAGTAAAGATTACATGATCTATTAAAACTAGGAATTGAATTTGGGTAAATGCAAAGCAATTTCAAGGTATCTGAAACTGAAAGCATAGGCTTGCTCGCTTAAAATGGGAACAAGCAAGAAGAAAGTAGTCTCAAGGGAAAATAATGTAGTTCTTAGTTATAGGTGTAAAAACCATAGTAATGAGACTCGGACTCGGCTAGCATGACTCGACTTGGGACTTGGGACTCGGCGCAGACTTGGCAAAATGAAAAAACCCTAGAAATTTAGAGATTTTTAAGGATTTAAAACTTGTTTCAAGTGCCCTTTATTGAATAAACCTTAAAGACACAATAACATCATTAAATAGAAGCAAATTTGATTACATACACAAGTATACATCGATCACATAAGTATAAAGTACACAAATTGTAGCTGAATTGTTGAAGGAAATAGCACACTTAGACATATAAAATTATTGTCAAATGTATACAAAACTCATGGAATATGAAATCCATGACATCAAATGTTCCAAACAAATATGAAATATCAAAACAATAACTACAAGTTTGTTATCACGGAATCTAGCAATGCTCGTTCTATGGATAAACCCCTACAAAACTTGTCTGTTTCCTAGGTTCGTGAAGTTCAAGCATGCAAAACGAGGTGATGTTCAATCCACCTCAAAGTGCATTCCAAAGCTTCAAACAGTCAGTTTGAGCATCCCCCTACGTTCGCCTCGTGAAGACCTTTGAAACAAGTACCTTCGCGAGCTCTCATTGTTGATACTTAGTAAAATTGTGAAAAGTGCAGTTGTCTGAAGAAACATCGCTCTACTTCCTTTTGGAAAATTGACTAAGTGTTAAAAGTGCAATGGTGCCAAAAATCAACGCCCTTGCACTTGAGTGATTTTTGTTTTGGTGCAATGGCACTGATTTTTAGCGCCCTTGCACTTTTCTTCCAAACTTAGCCAATTTTTTACTATGGCATTATTTTTAGCACCTTTGCACTTTTTCCAGACTTAGTCATTTTTTGTGCAATGGTGCTGAATTTTAGCACCTTTGCACTTTTCTTCTAGACTTAACCAATTTTTGACTATAGCATTATTTTTAACACCTTTGCACTTTTTTCAGACTTAGTCATTTTTTGTGCAATGGTGCTGAATTTTAGCACCTTTGCACTTTTCTTCTAGACTTAGCCAATTTTTTACTATGGCATTATTTTTAGCACCTTTGCACTTTTTCCAGACTTAGTCATTTTTTGTGCAATGGTGCTGAATTTTAGCACCCTTGCACTTTTCTTCCAGACTTAGCCAATTTTTTACTATGGCATTATTTTAGCACCTTTGCACTTTTCTTCCAAACTTAGGCAATTTTTTACTATGGCATTATTTTTAGCACCTTTGCATTTTTTCCAGACTTAGTCATTTTTTGTGCAATGGTGCTGAATTTTAGCACCTTTACACTTTTGGCAGTTTTTAGCTTAGTCTCTTCAAACTTGCTCTATTTCCATTCTGGACCTCGTTTCTTCGCTCCCGCATTGTTTTCCATGCCTAGTTGCTCATTTCACACTTGCTCAACATCGTTTCTCGCTTCACGCTTCCCAATGCTACTTTTCTTGCTAACATCTATTGATTCACCATCCTTGCAGTTTCTCTCCAGATCTCGTCAAGTGATCCCGAAGTTGATGTCCTTTGATCTTAATTCTTCCAGATGACACATTGATGCAGGAGACCAGGAAGAAATATGAAGACTTTTGCGCCCAAGCAAGGAACCATGAAGATTCATGATCTCCAGTGTTAGACTTTCTGATGCGTCCCTTTGTGCATCTTGTAAATAGTTTTTGACATCTTAAATGTCATTTTGCAAAATATAATTACACTAATATCCGAGATGTAGTTTTATGAAAAAAAATTACATTTTGACTTTAGTCAAAGTTAGGTGAGATTTTCCTAAATTAGCTCACCTAACTTTCCTAGATTTACTCTTCCCTCTCTTTTATAAATATGAGGGATTTCTATTGTAATAGGGGCCTTTAGTTTTTGCAACGAAGTGCTGCTCAATTTGCAACAAATTGTGAAACTTTGTGTTCATGTTTTGTGAATCTAAATTTGATCAATAAAGGAAGAAATTGCATACCAGACTTTGTGTTGGATCGATTGTCTCTTGAATTTGATTGAGATTGGTGGTGATTAGTTTATGAAATCTGAAGGACTTCAAGTGATTCTTGTGGACTTTGTGTCACATTTCTAACTTGAATCTATGTTTATGTTTTAATTGTTTTGGTTGAAAGATCTACAAGACTTTGAGCTTGTAATCTCTCATGCTGTTCGAATGAATTGTTGCATCTAAGAAGACTTTGTGCTTCTAATGCAACAAAGTATATTGTTCTCACAAATCTGCAGTTGAAAAGACTATGAAACGACTTTGTGCCTTCGTGAGCCTTACTTGTTTCCATTTTTCTTTTGTTATAATCTTAACTGATACCTCTAAGTTGTGCTTTTCCAAGATAGGGAATCAATTGTACTGCTTTTGGTAGGTTTCTAGTACTTTGAATTTAGAACTTTTTCAGCTGTGAAGCATTATACACACCTTCTCTGAAAAAAGAGAGAATGATGAATGCGACATGCACCCCCCACTTCATAAATACTATAAATATTTTGTAAATACTCTAGCTGGTTTCTAATTGTAAGAAGGGCGCCTCCCCTTGCTGAGAGAAGAGATTGAATCTCACATAGCTGTGGCTGAAGTCCTAGTTGTGTAATCTATTGAAATAGTTGATTACATAATTTTTACCCAACAAAGTCTATGGCTCAAAGGAGTCTGCATCCTTCCTATGAAGGCATCTAAGGTGGGTCCTAGATGGTGTAGCAACTGCAGCCATAGCCTCTGCTTGTGACTCCATGCCACCCTCACCAACATTAGTTGTGGATTTGTTTGCTCGTGCTTTAGCCTCCCCCTCTGCCATGGCTATAGCCTCAACCTCTCTATCTGCCCAGTCAACCCAATCAAGGTCTTCGTCACTAACACAAGTATACATCGATCATATAAGTATAAACACAAATTGTAGCTAAGCTGCTCAAGGAAATAGCACACTTAGATATATAGTCAAAGACTCAAATGTATACAAAACTCATGGAATATGAAATCCATGACATCAAATGTTCCAAACAAATATGACATATCAAAAGATTCAAAACAATAACTAGAAGTCTATGGCTCAAAGGAGCTTGCATCCTTCCTACGAATGTGTCTAAGATAGGTCCTAGATGATGTAGTAGCCATAATCTCAAGTATCAGGGAAATTTCCCTAATGGGGTTGAGGGGCAGTTCCCTTTGTGGGGATCTAATCGCAGTGCCTCTAGTGGGGTCGAGGGGTAGCGCCCCCAGTGAGATCAAGGGGTAGCACCCCTTGCGGGGGTTTGGGGGTAGCTCCCATAGTGGGGTCAAGGGGCAACACCTCCAGCGGGGTCAAGGGGCAGTGCCCCTTGCGGGGGTTTGGGGCAACACCCCTTGTGGGGGTCTGGGGGCAGCGCCCCTAGTGGGGTTGAGGGGCAACGCCCCTCGTGGTGTCTTGGGGCCAAGCCCAAATTAAGACCTCAAAAACCATACAAACCTTCATGGAATACCTCATTTTGCATTCACAATACGTAAAAATAAATAAAAAATTTAACTTAAAATTTCATGTAATTTTTTGCACTTTTCAAACCCTACTTGTTGCTGAGTCTTGTTGACGAGACTTGACGAATCTGGCGAGTCCAGCTAGGACTCGACAAGACTTGGCCAAGTCCGAGTCCGAGCCCCTAGGACTCAACTAGGGTGACTCGAATTGCGACTCACCGAGTCCTGGCGAGTCTAGGCGAGTCCCGTAACACTGGTAAAAACTCTCAAACAAGACTCTACAACAAGTTTGTTGTGGTAAACGGTCTTATGGTAGAAGAGGCAAAGAAGAATCTATCATTCACATCCCCCCTTCCACACCTCTTACCTGGTCCTCAAACCTTTATGTGCAAGAGTAGTTAATTGCCAAGAAGATGTTGGAGGGTTTGGAAGTCAAGGAATAGGAAAGGGACCACAAAATCCATGAGATCGCAGTAGCGAATCAATCCTTAGTGGAAGGTTATAAAGTTTTAAAGGAATGGGTGGCAGCTTTGCAAGAAGCTCTTTTGGCAGGGAATCTTGAGTGGCAAAGCATTGAAGCTAGCCTACCAAACCATGAAAGAATACATAGTGTTAAATAGGGATGTAATAAAATCCAAAACATCTTAGGATGAGGTGCAAAACTTTAGCAGACAAAATTTCAAGGAGTGAAGACAAAATAAAATAACAAAGAAAACATATCAAAAGAAGTCAAAACATGGGCTCAAGTTAGTAGCAATTCTGCTATTATGGAGTAAGAAGCAAACACTCAGGTTGAAAGAATGCAAGTAAGAGATCTTAAAGAAAGGAAAGATAGAGAAGAAAATGTAATTATTAGAGGTATAAGAGATTATGGGAAAAATGAAAGCACTCTCAATCTTGCAAGTGACTTATTAAAAGACAAGTTGCATTGGCAAGGGAAAATCTGCCAAGTGTGGAGGGTGAGAAAGATATGTGAAGAGATGGTTAGGCCTATAAATGTCACCATGGAAAGCATGCATGAAAAGAAACATCTTTTAAGAAAAAAAAAACTCTTGAGGGGCTCACACTTCTTCCTACATGAGGATTTAACTGTTAGGAAACAAGAGGAGAGAAGGGAGGAAGTGGCAAAGATAAGAGCAGCAAGAGATGAAGGCAAAAGGGCCTGGTTGTACAAGGGTAAAGCTATTATTGCGAATTTTGGACCTCACAGTAAGGCAGGGCAACAAGCTGGCAGCAAAGAAAAAGTAGTAGATTCTTTAGTAAGAAGAAAAGCAACAAGGCCAATATGGAAAAATAGGCGTGAAGACTCAACTTTGAGTCTTATGTGTGAAAATAAATAGCAATCAAGGCCTACCCAGGTTTTCCTAAGCTTATTTTGTTGGAATTGTAGAGGTTACCCTTGGAGCCGGGGACTTGGGTTAGGGCCTATTGCAAAAGGTAGAGACATAATTTGTCTCACAAAGATGCATGAACATGAAAGTTGCAGGACTCCTATGTTTGAAGGTTACATGAAGTTGGTGGCTTCAAACAAGGCAGCAAGGAATGGCAAAGGCTATGGTGGAATAATGGTCTTAGTGAAAGAAAAAGAAGGGCATACCATTCAGCTAGAAAGACAAGATTCAAATAAGCAGCATATTTGGTTCAGAATTTTAGAAAATGAAAGTCATATTAGAATTGCAATGCGTTATTTTGCTCCAAAAGTGTAAAAAATTTACAAAAATAATGGGCCAGATAGAAAGGACCCTTATGCGGCTTTAAAAAAATATATTGTAGCATATTCTTAGCAAGGAGAAGTCCTTTTAGTGGGAGATTTCAATTCCAGCATTGCTAATGAACAAGCTAGCATTATATGTTGTAAAGAGGACTGCAATCCTATTTGGCTTACGAAAGAAAGAAATCATCAATGGTCAAGATGTTAAGAAGACAACAAGAATAGTAACCATTTTCGAGAGGAATTGCTTAATTTATGTGTTGCCTTTGATTTAATTATTTGCAATGCTTTCAATAGATGGAAGAAATCTAGAAATTTTACCTGCAATACCTACAATGGAGCAAGTGTCATTGGTTATGCAATTTTCTCACAAAGCTTAATTGAAAGGATGGAGAAAGTTATGATCAGTGAGCATACTTGGGATTTAAAATCAGACCATAGACCAACTTACTTATGTTTATTTTGGGCAGAAAAGAGGTAGCATGGGTAGAATTCTTTTAACTAAAGAAAATTGTATTACCTTCAAGTTAGCTCTAAAGAGGCTAATTAAGAAGGAGAAAATCCAATTTCAAGCCTCAACAGTCATGAGTTAACAAATTTAATTCAAGGTGCACTTGTGAAGTGCAAAAGGGCAAAAAATAAGAAATCATAAGCAAATTGCTTTCCAGTTAATACTTGGTTTGATGAGGAATGCAAATATTAAGTTGTATAAACAGATTTTAAGAAAGAAAAAAGCTAAGTTCATGAACACAAGGTGTGAAGAGGTAATCTACCTAGGAAAGAACAATCCAAAGTTATTTTGGAAGGAACTTCAACCAAGAAAGAAACAAATTGAAAATAACATTACAGCTAATCAATGGTTTGAAATGCAACTTTATGAGTAGGAACCAAAGATTGACCCGCTCCCCCTCCCCCTTGTTCAACACCATAACAAAAAAATTCACCGTGTAGCAGGTTGAGACATGTATTAAGAAATTGGGTGTAGGAAAAGCAAAGAACTTGGTTGATCTTCAAGTAGAGTATATCTAAAATGGGGGATGAGAACTCTCGCATTGCACACTAAACATTATGACAATATTCAATAACATCATCCAATAAGGGTTCTCAAGAGATTGGACAACCAACATAGTGATACCTCTTTTTTAAGAGTGATGACGTTAATAATCCATCCAATTATAGAACCATAATGATCAACTCTTTGTTTGCAAAATTATTTGGCTGTATGATAGAAAACAAAATCAACAAGTGGGTGAAAGAAAAAGAGAAGCATGCAAAAGGGCAAGCAGATTTTAGGCCTAAGCACTCTACGGTTGATCGTAGAATCACTTTGAGGCACATCATTGAAAAAGTTTAGGGGAAAAGAGAAGAAATTTTTTGTTGTTTTGTTCATTTCATAAAGGCTTTTTGTAATGAGCCGACCCAATTTTTCAATATTTTAATGAACACACCAACACAATAAGCACCCATTAAGGTTAGCT
This sequence comes from Sequoia sempervirens, assembly GCA_007258455.2. Classification (NCBI taxonomy): domain Eukaryota; kingdom Viridiplantae; phylum Streptophyta; class Pinopsida; order Cupressales; family Cupressaceae; genus Sequoia; species Sequoia sempervirens. Next base: position 29,018 of record VDFB02369562.1, on the reverse strand, counting down.
TAAACCAAAACCAACAATTGGAAAGTAACTCTTTGCCAAGAATGCGCACTCAATATCGAGATGAGAATGATGTTGTCATATGGCAAGAGGGTTGTCAGTAGCGTCTTGAAGTATTACAATGCTGAAAGTAAACTCAATGCCAAGAATGTGCTCTCCAACCCAAGGTGGGAATGGCGCTACCATATGGCGGAGGTACTATGAAAAGTAATGCAATGCTGGAAAGTAAACTCGGCACCAAGCATGTGCAGTCCAAACCCAAGATGGGAATGGGGCTATCATATGGTGGAGAATCTATTGATAACAATGCAGTGCTGAAAGTAATTCAATCATCAAGCATGTGCACTCCAAGCCTAAGGTGAGCAAGGCGCTATCATATGATGATGAGGATCTATGCAATACAATGAAAGATTGAGCGGGACCAGTCTCTTCCACAACCGTGGGTATTACAATAGACTGAGCAAAGACTAGTCTCTTCCACTAACATGGGAAAATATGAAATTGCAAGAATTAAAATAACTGAACAGTACTACTGTAGCAGCCTTACAATATGAGTTTCTCCTGCAAATATCATTGTATTTGAAATGTCTCAATCCTGCAATGAAGTATTATATCTCTCCTATCATCAAATTACTCAACCCACAAAAAACCCAACCCAAAAGATAAACTTCTACAATCTGATTTTGACAAACCAGAAACTGAAACTGCACAAACCAGCAACTACAAAACTCACTAAAATGCTCGTAACTTCCTCAAAACTACTCCAAATGACGTGAGACCAAGTGCAATGAACTCCTAGGAAGATGGCGATCAAGTTAGGACCAAGAAATGACTGCAACAACCACTCAATGAATTATCTAAACATTTGCCAGGCATGACGAAGTAGAGTGGTCTCAAGAAGAGCAACTTCTGCAAAATAAAATCCAAATCTTCATTTTAAAATCTGAAACTCTCCAAAAGGGGGCGCCCAGGGATGACAATTACATATGCAAACTACCTAGAACAATATAAAATTTATTCTATGACTTATGAATAAAGACTACTTTCAGCTATGAGTGGACCAGCAACTCAAAAACTATCAAAACTACAAGAAACTCAAATACAATATGCTCAATCTGCTCTCAAGAGTCAAGAACAACCATCATCTTAGCTAGTTGCTATCTTTCAAACAAGAAACTAAGCCAAAGCTAGGAGGTATGCATTCCTCGAAGCAACTCACTCACCATTCTGGCAGCATAACAATGTAGTAGACAAGAGATGATCAAAATGAAGACCCAACCTCTCCTTATATAGCTTTTGATAAGAACTTCTAGAAGCCTCCAGAAAGTGCGCCCAAATTAATTGAATTTCAAATCCACATTTCCACTTGTATTTGTATTTTATTTAATCTTCAATTATCTCCTTCCTTGGGCGTCCAAACATGAGGAGATTAATTTATTTTAATAAAATAAACTCTTCCTCCAAAAAGGCATTCACTTCCTCAAACATTCTTTTTTACCTTAAAAATATTTAAAATAGCCTCCTGATGAGACGTCCACCCCTCAAGACCCCCTTTTTAAAACAATTTAAAGTCATATTGCTAGGCCAAGGGGTTAATGTGAAAATATAACATTATTTTAATTAAAATAACTTATCTCACCAAAAATGCATCAAAACGCCAAGAATCAACAATACCAACTGAACGGCATGAAGAGGAAAGCCTGCTGAACTGATGCCAACTGAACTGCTGCCAAAAATAGAATTTACTAAAAATAGTAAATTCAAAAAGTTGCTCGGATCAAAGTGCATATGATACCATTGCGAAGCTTTCTAAAAACCCAAAAAGAATCAGCAATCCAAAATCCCAAACTCCAAGATGCAAACCCCAGAATCTTCAAAAGAAACCATCAAGTAGCCGGAAACCCTAATTCTACCACTGACTAGCCTACAGCATGTTATCG
>VDFB02369562.1:0-26981 GCA_007258455.2 Sequoia sempervirens | reverse complement strand
TTGCAATCAATGATTTATGAATGAATCACGATCTTTTACAGGTAAAAATCTTGAAAATGCTCGATTTGTGTATAATTGCAGTCTTTTCATGATTTTTGTTTCTTTGGTTTGTATTGCATGGTTGAAAAAACTTGTAATTCCTAGTGAAAGGGTGCTTCCCCTACTAATTTGAAGAATATTTTAATGTACACACTGCTTTATTTTGTGTCACATTGAGAGGTTTGAATTAAAATACTAAGAATGCACAAAGCACATCTTTTATTACTTTTTTGTTACTATATTTTTTCATATAATATAATTTTGTATAGTTGTATGTAAATATATTTGTTTTCTAGAACTTGGTAACTATTTGTAGATTTTGATATTTATTCTATATCCTATCAATGTAGAGTGGTGATAGTTGTACTTAGTCCTTTTGACCACTGTATATGGTTCTCTTTTTTCAAGCATCTGAGAATATATGATTTCTTGTTTTGTTTCTTTTGTGTTGTATAGACAGTTTCTATTTCTAGACATTGAGAGTCTAAGGAAAACTGTGCATGCTCTATTTCTATGTTGCAATTTTCTTATTTTGAGAGCCTAAGGAAAACTGTGCATAGTCTATTTCTAGCTTACAATCTTCTTATGTTCTGATTTATGCCTTGTCCCCCCCGCCACACTGCAGTGGAAGAAAGGAAGAGGCTTCATGTGCGACTCAAATTACCCTTAGATCGGCCAATGGTACGAGCTGCAAATGCCTTAATGCTTGCAAGCACTGCTAATGCTTCAGGCACTTACACCACAAGAAAGGGTAATCTTTTCATGTGTTCATAAATTTTGATAATGCATGCAGTATGGCTTGGCATCTTCAAGCCATGTTCTTATTATAGCAATGTTGTAAGTGCAGGTACAGTGCGGCTGACCAATGTGCACACTGGCCTTTCAAGCAGTGGGCGTGAGTTGATTCATTGATTTTTTGCTATATTATATCCTAACAAACTCTGCATTCAAAGGCTGACTTCATAAATGTTGAAAAATGAAATCCCCAATTTAAAAATTTGAATTGTTGATCATTAAACTGTACATGTATCTAGACTTTCTTGACAACATAGGAGTCCACTAGGAGGGATTTGTTATGAAATAGTAAATTATGTTCTTACTAATATTTTGTCCACTTACATGTGCCTACAGTTGCTGGGGGACAAATGAGTTTGGTAGAAGGTTCTTATGAATACTACCATTATCTTCAAGATGACCTTGATGACAATGTATGATCCTATTATGCATCATTTTACTTGCTGGCTACCTCTCCTTCCTCTCTCTCCCCTATTTTGTTAGCCCAGAAAGCTCTTCTAATTCTTCTTGTGTGGATGAGGGGTAGTTTATTGTAAATATTTTTTTTGTCGCTGCAAGACTGCTCTACCTAATAATTCAAATTTTAAAATGAAATCAAATCCATTATGCATGTATTTATAGTATGAAATTTCCTCAAATGTTGGTTATTGGATACTTATCTTGATTTAAATTTTGATGCCTTAATATACTGTTTTTGGTTTATGTGCTTTAACAGGTTTGTATGCTTAATCATTGAGGTTTCACATCTTTTTCCTTTTGCTTTTTTGTCCTCTTCTTGCTTATTATAAACAAAAAGAGGATATTATTTCACATAATATGTAAGCCTAAAAGTTTGATGACCATCTTACGTCATTCTTTTTTATGGATAATCCCTCCAAATTGGTGTGCATAGTTTATTATCCTATTGATAAGTTCTTACTTATCAATAGGAGTCTTTGTGTTGTTCTTTTCCTTCAAGGAATGAGGTATGTTTTAGGGTCTTTATTCTTTCAAGCAAATTTTATTCTTTCCTTTTGATATTATATCATACAAGTCTACAATGAAGTAGCGAAAAGTACAGCATCACACTCATTATAAATGCAACCATCTTAAGAAATAGGGTAGTATCAAAAAACATACAAAGGATACAAATGAACAACTTACTTTACATGATTTGTAGACCGTAGGATAAAACTGTCCAGAGCAGTCCTTCAGTCAGTTCCAATACATCTTAGGAATTTGCTTCCGCTTCCTTGAAGCGTTGAGGGCAACCTCATGCAGTTGAAATGAGATTTCTTGTGGTAGGGAACTGAGTGTAGATTCAAATAACCTAGTGGCATAGATGCAGGTTACAAAACCAAAGCATATTGTGGGGGGGTGCTAAGTATTAAGGAACCTAGATAGTTTTAACCAAGCTTTGGCAATGAGATATCATTGCAGACTCTTTGGCCACCCACAAATTAGCTTGTGCCAATTTTTTTGTCAAGTAACAACCTTGGGGACTTGGAAAACACGTCAGAAAGGGTCTTAAACAATTACAGAAAGGACTTAATGGCAGGTTGGAAACAATAATATTGTTTATTCTAGGACAGTTGGAATGTATACAGACTTAGACTAAATACTGACAGAAAATAAACCCAGAGAATATTCTAACAGCATATATATATATATTACAAATACATATACTGAGGGAAAATATGACAAACTTAAACTAATTACTGACCCCAATCATTCTGCATAATTCTTGCTGTTGCCTTGCACTACTGAATGTCTCAGAGGGCTTCTGTCCTTAGGAGAGCCAGTTGGATGTGCCTGATGTTTTTGTCTTAGGCACCAAGTTGCTGTAGCAGTGTCAATTTTCTGTAAACAAAATGAAGTTTTGGTTTGTAATTTTCAATGATATCTTCCCATTTCCTTCAGTGCTTCCTGTATTTCCTGTTTCTGGGTGATCCAGAATTATAGGAAATTAAGCCATAATTAGTGGCAACTAACAGACAAACGACTTCCCTAATCCTGGGCAGCTAACTGATCAATTCACTGATGTTAACTGTAGTCAAACAGATATGAAATCAATACCAAAACAGATGCCTTATTCTACTTTGTAACTTCTAACTGGCAGACCAAGCTGGTTCATCTGGAAGACTCATCACTTTCTTCTACTGAAAAACTCAGTTCTAACTACTTGTTGTGCAGTTTTTTTGCAACCACATTACCCAAATTAGGGACCCTCTTTCGGTAATCTTTGACCTTTGGTTTTGGGGACTTATCTTTTTAGGGTCTTAAGCGTGTTGATCTTCGGCATTTTGACGTGCGCAGGGTTTGAATTGATTGAAATTGAGTCCTAAGCAAACTCTTGGTTTTCACCTAACCCCGGGATTTTCTAGCTCTGGCGGATTTTCCCGGGCTTGGCCCTTTGTCTGTCTCTAGCCGGATTCTCCGAATCCGGGTTTCTGCTTGATCCTGGGATTTTCCGTTCTGGGTGGATTTTCTTGGACTTGGCCAAAATCCTGATTTTCGTTATTTTACCGGTTTACATTTCAGCGAAATCCTGTCCATTCGGTTCAGCGTATTCGAGATTTTCAATCGTTTTGGGCTCCGGGTTTCAGTTGTCGAGAAATGTCTTGTCGGCGTGTGACTAGGGTACCTTTGCTTTCGGCGGGTGCAAAGGCCAGTTGGGGCATTTCAAGCATCATTCTAATTTCATTGCTCCCTTATTTTGCTCTGGCGATTACGAATTTCCATTTGAGCTTTGAGGATCGATCTTGACTCGTGTGCGTGAGGATTGTTTGGGTGCCAGTGTCTGGGTTTTTATTGCTTGGACGTGTTTACTGCGTGGTCATTTTTTTTAGCTCGAATTTCTTCCGCATCGATCCATGGTATGTTATCATCGCCCTTTCGTTTGTTTACGTGATGATTGAGGGTTCTGCATTGGGTGTTGTTAATTTTGGGTCGGCCCTTGCTTGATTTCAATTTCATATTTATAGAGTTGGGGTTTGACCCGTTTTTTGTTATAGAACCCTATCATCCGCGCCCTGTGAGCTCTATTTATCCGTTAGGTTGCGTATGTATCCTTTAGACAGAGTTCCGGGCTTGATTGTGTGCCTTCTTAGTGCGAAATCCGCCATATTTATCGGTGAAGTTAGGGTTTTCTTGGTGCTCGGCCTAGAATGGCGGATTTGGGATGATTTGTCCGTCTTGTCCTTGCATCACACTAGCCTCATCCTGTGAATATTTGGATTCCTTAGGTGAATCCTTAGCCGATATTTTGAACCTTAAGGTTTCCCCTGGTTTTAATGGCAGGTGGGTTATTCGTCCAGATTAGGGCATCGTTGTTTTGGCATGGGAATTTGTCCTTTGCAAGCTTCTGAGACTTTGGGATCCTTTGCACTCTGAATTTTGTTGATTGTCATCGGTTTTGAGACCATTAGAATTTGGGTGGAGGAGATCCCATGATCATTTGGCCTTTGATTCGCATTTCATCGTTTATCGGGTTTTCGAGGTCGTCGCGGAATTTCCTCACTTCCGGATTTTCCCGGTTTGGGCTTATTCTGCAGGCCGGGGTAGTTTTCGGAGCATTTTGAGCTGTCCGCGAAAATGTGTCCCATCCGGATTTCTCCGGTTTTCCTATCTGGCTTCGTCCCGATTGATGTTTCGATGATAGGATTAATAGAATGATTGTTAAATGCTTATTTCTTGTTGCCAATAAGTGAATTCCATGATTATCTTTTGATCTTTCATCCATACTAACGATCCATTTGACTAATGATGCTTTGGCGACAGGAATCCGTCTGGGTCGGATTTCTTCGAAATTCCGCCCCGACAGTATTTTCCCGGATGGCGATATTTTCCCAGACTGCTTTGTTTTTCCAGATCTTCAAAGGATTAGCAGTAGTGATGGATTTTAGTTGATTTATATGATTTATGCTAACCTTTTGGATTGAAATATGAACAACAATTGAATACTAATGATGATTTTTGGATGTGCAGGCCGAATCAAGTAAGGCTGCTGCTAGGAAGTCTAAGGGTGGCACAGGAGGGTCATCCATCTCTGAGGCAGAACGGTTACGACTAGATATGAAGGGTCAGCTTCCCGAGAGCAAAGTGTCTTCTGTGTGGGCCGAAGTATCTGATACCAATGTTGGGGCCTGGAGATATGACAAGTTCAAGCAAGGGACGACAGAGAAGGATCTGTCAGCCCTGAGGTAGGGAATGATGAACTCTGGGCCAGTGCATGTGGTAGGCTTCCCTCCGGTAGTCCAGTGCTATGAGCTAATTCTCGAGTGCGCCAGACAGTATGATTTCGATACATAAAGGGTGGTTAGCACCAAGGGAAGGGTCTTGGCCAACTTCAGTCTGGCCTCTATTGCACAAGCCTTCAGCATGCCTGACCTACCTTCTGTGTGTGCTCTGAACATAGAAACAACGAAGACATATTATGAGAATGAGCCCATTAAGGCTCAGCAGATAGTCAATTCGTGGCTGGAGAAACCCAAGTCCCATTATTCAAAGTTGCTAAAGCAGTTGCACAGGGTTAAGTTCAGATCAGATGTATATGATGCTATCACCTTCTTGAGCAGAGTGGCTAGTTTGAGGACTGCCGGGGTGCTAGAAATTTGGATGGTCCACGTGATAACCAAGATCGAACAAGGGACCAATTATCACTGGGCAGGGCTCATTAGTGTTGAAATTGACAGGAAATTATGGAATGTCCTGGAGGCCAAGAAGTTTACTATGTCTTCTTATATCATGTATGTGCTAGCCATCTCTTACCCATATAAGGGTCTGAATCCGAGGGGGACACCTGGACAGGATATCATTTATGAGGTCTATCCAGAATTGCATCTTGGGCATAAGGATTACAAAAGGGCTAACGATGCGTTCACAATGCATATCACCCGGATGCTACAGAATGCTGAGCACATGAGATTGTCCGACGGAGCCAAGGGGCTAGTAAAGAACTACAGAGCCTGGTTCATCCAGTTCCCCACCTTCACCTACCTCAGAATTGATGGATGCCTAGTTGCCCCTTACAGGTTGCCTCGGTACCCTACTGATCACCTTGTTTTGTTGGAGGTTGTGAGGCAGATCTGCGAATTTGATGCCGTTGTGAAAAGGGAAAAGCACAAGACAGGCTTTGGTGGAGACTTCCCTCTCGGGATTGGTGTGGCAGAAATGTGCCCCTCTATTCAATCAGCCCATACTGCAGGGGAAGAACTGGCAGCGTATGGTTTCTCCTTCCACTCCAAAAGGATGAACTTTGACATAACTGGAAAAGCACAGAAGAAGGCTACCAGGGAGTACAGGCATAAGGATGACCTAGAGGATTATTGGGTCAATATCAAGGATGACCTCGAGGCGAGAAAGAAGAGATACTCCAGACTCCCTGTGGAGGCAGTTAGGCAGTACAATGTCAAGTTGATCCCGGATCAACTGGAGGATGACGGAAATTTGATACAGGACCACGCCTATGAAGCAGTGAAAGACAAGCCAGCCGGGGATATTAACTGGAATGAGGACGAGGTTACAGAATTGGAGGACCTAATGGCCCCTGTAATGAAATTCACTCTTTCTTGGGTAAAACATAAAATCTGGGAGCTGGAAAATGCGAAGGTAACTTGCACCTTCAACTTGATGGGAGACCTCAATCCCATGTCGACTTCTGAGGAATCCGGGGAGGATGACCCCAAAGGGAAAACAGTGAAGAGCTCCCCTTTCAAGATCAAGGTCAGAGGTCCTAAGGAAGGAGAACCCGAAGCGAAAAGGAGGCCGAAGGGAAAGAGAAGGTGGAAGACCTTAACGCTTAGCAAGTCCTCTGATGAGGAAGAGTCTGGAAAAGTTGAAGAGGAGGATGTTCCTCCACCACCAAAGAAAACCAGAACAATTAGGACCTTGAAGAAGAAGGGTCAAAGAGCATCAGGATGAAACCTCAATGATGAGGTCAGAAGCTTCAAGGAGGAGAAAACAAAGTCTATCACGAGAGGAAATCAGAACTCCCTCTCCAAAGGATCTTGTCGCGGATTCTCCCTTGGGGCTACGGGTTGAGAACCGTCAAGTGGGTGTTTCTCCTGCAGCCAGGCATGCAGGCAGGAGAAAATCTGAAGGACATGAAGAAGTGGCGAGGGGGAGGAGGAGACCATTCAAGGAGGGGGAGCACTCTTGATAGGCAGTTTGAAGTCAGCGAGGAGGAGGAAAAGGTCGCTGGTCGCGATATGAGGGATTGAAAGTGGCGAGGAGACATGAGGATCGCTGAAAACGAGGGGAAAATACGATAAGGCATCACGATTATCGAAGGTGGAACGAAACGATCAAAGGTGAAAGCCGGTGGAAAGGAGATCAAAGAAATGCTGAAACGAAGCAATAGACGGAAAAGCCAGATGACCATAACGGGCCATTGGAAAAGGCTTTAAAGTAATCAAATTAAGATACCTTAATTTGGGATGAGATCTTTGTCAAAAAGATTGAGTAAAAAGGAGAGAGAAAAATGACAAGGTGATCTCAAATTGGAGAGAGAGATGACCGCGAATAACGAGGGGTAGTCCACATTACCCTCCGCATGGGACAAGACAAGGAAAGAGGTCATCGGTCAAGATTACAATGTACAAACCATTAACCTTGGACCGGCTTCCATGGAATAGGATATAGAAGAATTTGAAGGGTCCAGCACAGTAATTGTGGGCAGGTTGAGGAAGGAAACTCAAACCAAACATGAGCTAAGGAGAGAGAATGAGAGACTGAAGAAATGTTTGGAGGAAGTGATGAAACCCTTGCAGTCACTCCATCCTTCTTCATCTGCTACTCCCGGTTTTCTGCCCAAGGAAACCATCTCCGGAATTGAGAAATTAAAAGCCTCGGCTCAAGCTGCAATAGACTGGCTGGCGAGTGTGCAAACGAAAGGAGATGATACCATCAAGGACATTCTGTCTGTTGGGAAGGACGCAGTCCGGGCCAAAGAGTTGTTGGAGCATGTACTGTCACAGGATAAGGAAAACATGGATCTTTTGCTGCAGAAATTGAGGGTCATCATAGGACGTGGCAAAGAGCAACTGGCTAAGGATGGTATCCTTCCCTCCTCCAAATTGGATGAACCTTGGGAGTGGTTTGAGGCTCTGCAAATTAGGCAGAAGGCTCTGAAGAAGATACAGAAACGAAGGAAATCAATTGACAGTGAGCTTACTGCATTATATGACGGATGCATCGCCTTCTTTGAGATAATGACAGGTAGGAAGAAAATAGCTCCTAAATATCTGAGCTTGGAACAACTGAAGGAATGGTGGCATGAAGTTTATGCCCCAGATGCAGAAGGAGTTGTCACCGGCCACCAGCTTGATGATGCAGCCACCTACATGGCAGTGATGGACAAGTATCTGTCCAGCAAGGAGGATTGGAGTAAAACTGTTGAGCGGTCCAAGGAAGAGATTGATGCTATTAAATGCCGGCTTAAAGTATTACCTTTGCCACCTGTCACCGAGCTGGATGGAACATTCTTGAGGGTTCAGGGGTCGTCGGTTCAGAGGAAAGATAAGGGAGGTGGCAGTTAGTGCTCATTTCAATATTTGTGCTTCCCTAATATCATAGGGCATGCATTGGACCAGACTTCATTGGGGATTGTGTCAAGGCCGACCTTGATGGTGGAGGGCATTTAATGTGTGCCTTGGTTTAATTTTCCTTCCTTGGCCGACCTATTTCGGGGCGGTTTTCTTTATTTTGTAAAAATGTTTGGCTGGGCCGACATACCTTGGGATTTGCTATTAATAGGCATTCTTGCCTCATTGTAAAGTGTGAGACATTAGCAAGAAGACATTAGAAATTAAAGAGCAAGAGTTAGAGTATTTTGATTTTCTTGAAGCAAATATTGTATCAGAACAGTCGAATTGTTGCAGCATTTTGGTGATTAATACAATTGAAGACATTGTGGTTTTCCTGGTGTAATCTCTTGTGTTATTCCATCTTGCATGGTTCCTTTGTTCTATCTTTTAAATTGCTTGAAGATTTAGGGTTTAGTATCCAGAAATAAATTAGTTTCAGTTTGATAAATGATGTTTATGATTTCATATTTGGAATGTTTGTAGCTATCTCTGGTCTATACTCCCAGTAACTATCTGATTGTAGTAGGCTGGTAAAGTCAACCTGGACCGTATATTCAATGTGCTTAAGTTCGATTGTAGATGAATGTCTATGATTTGAAAACCTGTATTCCTCAGAAGATTGCACCGTTCTTGTAAGATTGCATTGTGGGTCGAACTAGAATTGGTTATTTGAGATAGGTCCATTCCAGATATATGTCATTGGCATTGCTTATCCTAGCAATAGTTTAGATCTTATCACTTCCTTGCATCCCTATCTTTTGCTGTTTCTTTATTATTCAGTTAGATTTAGGATTTAAGATCATCATATTGTCAGATCTGATAAGTTGAAAGATACAGTTTGCTTGTAGTAAGGTCCGATTGTGATTACCAGCATTTCACATTTTTATACAGTGTTTATGCCATTGTTATGACCTAACACCTGTTGGTTGGAAATTTTGTATTCATTGAGCGTACAAAATTGAGATTTCAACCACAGCACGTGAGTTAAACTCTCCTAATTAAGGGAAGGCTCCCCCTTTAACTAAATAAAATTAAGGGTAGGACAGCAATCGTTCCTCTTGTTTCAGGAAAGATTACGTTCTTCTCTCTTCACAGAAAAGACACAGTAAATGTTACTAAAACTTGTTACAACAGCTATACAGTGAAATTAAGAGAAAGGAAATAAAGTTTCCTGAAAGCGCAAAGATTTCCGTTATTTCCTTCGGGACGGGAAAACAATTCGATAAGCACAAAGTCTTAAAGAATGAAATCCTATCAACCTTTTTTCAGAACGATTACTTTATGGAAATATACAAGATAAAACAGCTCAAAGACTGAAATTATAATGTATGCTTTCAACTATTCTAAATGAGAAATACTATGAGCATAAAGACTTATAATTCTTCTCTATTTCTAACACTAACTAAGAATTCAATTCTCAGATTTACAGCACAAAGACTGCAGATTTTTAAATTGAATCTCTCTTCAGCAACTTTCAACAATCTTCAAGTAATCACAAAATGATATTGATCTAAAATGACATAAGAACATTTGAGATACAAAACAAGAATTCAGCTCAAAGACTGAAATTTCAGCTTTTTGATATCACTTGAAAGTTTACAATATTTCACTATAAAGCTCAAAGACTTTATGAGTATAAAATTCTGCAGAGTTTTCTTGCTTGCTAAAAAGATAAAAATTACAATAGACCCCTCAAGTATTTATAGGAGGAAGGTCTGGAGAAAAAGGTGGGAGGATCTCAACAAACTTGAGAAAATCTCTCAACCGATAACTAATTGCGATTGACTTATTCAAAATTACAATCCAAATTGTGATTTGTCTTGTAAGATTTTTCATGTAATTACATTTTCGAAGATTGCAAGGAAAGAACACTTGCAATTGCAAAATTTGTTTTTACATATATATTGTCGAAAGTAAAATTACATAAAACAATCTAAAACTTAATTTATTTCATTCCTATCTTTGAAAGATAAGAATTTGCTGATGATGGTCTTCAACTCGTTCGGATCTGGACCCAAAGTGTTCTTGGCCACTGCAACTGTCTTCAGAATTACATCAAAGTATCTAATAGTTGCCAATCTATGCTCTTCATAAGAAGTTTGCATTTTCTCAAGGATTGTTTGATGATTGATAAGCTTTTGAATCGAATCCATAGAAAATTGCTCTGATTCCATTTGTTGACGAAGATTGGCTGCCATATCTGAAGTAACTGAATCAGCTTCAAGTAACTCATCTTCTTGATTCAAAACGGTACATGAGATCTTTTCAAAATTTGAAAGAATATCCTGCTGAACTTCGTCATTCATTTCTAAAGTGGCCTGGATATCTTTGATAAGATCTTGAATGACCAATGACCTATTTGTCATAAGTTCCTCAAATTCTATGTACTTTTCCCTATTTGGCAAAATCAAATTGCTGCATAGGATTAGTAAATCAACTTGATCTATCTCATGCCAGATTTTTAAATCTTTTTCAAGCGTTTCCAAACTTTGCTTGAAGGCTTCTAAAGTCTGATTCAGTTTTATCTTTGCTATCCTGACATTCTTGAAAACTTGCAACGTCTTCTCAATCATTGGAACACTTTGCTCAATTAGCTGAGTTATCCATGAATCAATTGCCTTAGCCTTTTGTGCAATTCTTTCTAACTGTCTAACTGATTCATTTGGAGGAGCCGTAGATAGAGAATCAACTGCTTCTGATGATCCTGTAATCCTCTGAATGACTGCAACCAGCTGAGCATTGTCTTCTTTGAGCTTTTCCTTTTTAGCTAAGAGTTCGTTATAGCTTTGTGTCAGAATTGTCACTGAACTCTGAGCATCCTGCATCATATTAGCGTGAGTCTGCTTACCCAATTCCACCCTCGTGAACCTGTAGTCAGATACCTGCATCTCTTCATGCGGTTTATCAACTAAGGGCTCTGCAATCTCAGCATATTTCATCCTGTTGCTGTCAACAAAAACCTGTGAGACTGTTTTGGCTTTCTTTGCAATCACTGGTTTTTGTTTCTTCAATTTTCGGAAATCAAAAATATCAGGAGACACTGCCTGTTTCTTTCTCTTAGGAGCAATTGAATTCAACCATGGAGGAAGATCCAAGGTTGTCACATCTGAAATGGCAATTGCGGTCTCAGTAGAAATAGCCTCAGTTTGAGATACAACAGAAATTCTTGAAGGTGCCTCAGTTTGTATAGCAACAATGTTTTGCTCAGAAGACAAATTGCAACTAGGATTGGCCATGAAACAATCAAAGTTCGTGACAGACGTATCAATTTCTGGAAGAGTTGTTTCTGACATAGCTGAAAAGATTGGATTGATATCAAAAATACTCTTGAAATTACTAGGCAAGTTCATCGTGAGAGCATTTGTTACAGATGAAGGCTGATTACAAGTCTCTTGTGGTGGAATAGAAGGAACAGAAACGGTAGAGAAGGAATCAACATCACTGTCGATAGGAGACAAAGGGGATATAGCTGATTCTGGTATTGGAGCCTCAATGTGAGGAATTATCTCACTTAGGATAGTGGAGGTCTCATGAACCTCGTCTTCTTCTTGCTGATCTAATACCTGAATCTGCATTTCATTGACTTCCTTACCCTTTAATGTTTCACTATCCAATGGTTGTTCAGGAGCTCTGCTTACTTTCAGCTTGATTCTGGTACTTGAAGAGGAAGCTCCTTCCTTAGATTGTTCCCTAATTTCTGATTTCAATCCTCTAGGGCCAGCTGGGTCATCTTCAGCTCTAACTCTGATTTTGATGGTCTTGACACCTATGCTTTTGAGCCAAGAGTTGGTGTTCGCCAAGATTGATTGGAATCTATCAAAGATAGAGACGGATTCCTTCTGAGACCATTGAATTGCAGGAATGGGAGCATTAGCAACTCCCTGTTCTTCGTACTCAGGATCCAAAATCTGCTTATCATCAATTACTCCCTCTGGAATTAAAGTCAGATTCAGGTCAATGATTTGCTCCAAAGTTAGCCTGCAATAATCCATTTTGTATATATCCTTTTTTGTACGGAGGTCTGCCCAAATGTCTTCGATGCGGTGAACATGGGTGAAGACTCTTTTTATTTTATCCTTCATCCTCCTGTAATCAAAATCCACTCTAGCTTGGAATCTTTTCAAAGTTATCTCCTGAAGTTCAGTTTCCATCGCTTTGGCTCTTGAAGAGGTTGTCAAAGAATACCTGCCAATTACCAATGGATTATGTGAAGAAATACCAATTCCAGCTTTGTGTTGTGAAGCTTGACGTGAATGAACTGACATCAACTGCCTTCCTAGCTCCATCAAAATGATCTTATCAGTAGGATATCTCGGTAGCATATATGGCTGATCTTCAAAGCAGCCAACTCTCATATAGGTGAATGTTGGAAATTGAAGGAATAAGCAGCCATATTGATTTACCTTATTCCAAGCTGCATCTGACACCCTGTTATTTACCAATTCTTTGTCAAACAAACACATAAAATAACCAAAGAAGGCATCTTGTACCCTTCTATAATGCGCTCGACTTGGAATAAAAGTCAGTTGATCATAATATTTCCATACGGGCACCAATGATCTGTCGCCTTCAGGAGATAAGCCTGGAAAATGTCTCAAGGAAGCTGCTATGTAGACCAAATATGAATTCATATAGAAGGTCAGAGTGGTAGGAACCTGTGCAAGCTGTTCGCACAAACAGTCACTGATTATTTCTCCCCAGAAAATTGGATGTTGTGCTTTTCTAATGACAACCATGAACTTATACATCCAGCTTTCAAACATGTTAGAAACTTTCAACCCTGCAATTCTGCTCAAAAGAGTGATCATGTCATTAACTTCTTCTATAAAATCAGACCGATACAACTTGGGCATACGGGTCGCACAAGGTCGTGATTTTAGAAGCCATTTAGAGTTGATGTGTTTAATACAATCATTCTTTTTCTGCTCAAAATGTTTGTGAGCACTCTTCAATGAAATCTCTGAATAAGTGGTTGCATCAGGTACTCTGAAAACTCTATTAATTGTCTCAGCATCAAGTCTGATAACTACGTTGCCATCATCATCCTTAATTGTCCTGGATTGTCTATCAAAGCGTGCTGCACATGCAAGGACGAATTCTGGTTCAAGGGCAGCAACAGGAAAAGAAGCCACGAGATGGATATGACTTCTCAGCAACTTTTGCATATCAGAAGACGTAGATTTCTCAACCCTTTCAAGAAAGTTAGACATATCAACATGCCCTATTTCTGTATCTTTGATCTCATCGATGTTTGAAACAACGTGAGATGGAGAGATCTCATTTTGATATTTGTCGAACTTATACTTCATCTTTTTGCCTGCTGGAGAAGTTGGTTCATCCGTCATTGAACAAGAATCTGCAAGACTGCGGTGAAAACCCCATAAGGTCAGCACATCATCAGCATCAACGTGAGTGGACATGGCGAATCTCAAACCCTAGAACAATGAAATGGACTTTGAAAGAAAAATGGAAGGTGAATGAAGATGAATTCGAAATGGATGAAATGGTGGAATGGAAAACGGCATTTTGTCTCTTTGAAACAGCAAGATAAAGAGATCTCAAAACTTGGATTTGAAATTTCGTCCAAAAAGGTCAACTTATGTGCTTTTTAAGGCAATTCGGGTTTTTGAGTGACTTGAACAATTTCGGAACTTTTTGACACTTTAGCAATTTTTGCTTTTTGCAATTTCGGGATTTTTCAGAGTTTTGACAATTTCCTCAAAGGCAATCGGGATTTTTCAGAAGTTTAACAATTTTTGAACTTTGCAATTTTAAAAATTGTTATTTTAAATACAAATCCCGAAATTGTATCTTTAGGCTAAAAATCCGAAATAAGAGACAAAGTGAAATTTTTTTATTTTGTGAAAGATAGTGATGGATATATGAAGTGGTGAATGAAATGAATGAGCATGATATATGAAATTTATTGCTGGAAAAGCAAATGATAAAAATACGTTTTTATCATAAAGCAAATTTTGGATGGAAATATGCACTATGTATGGAAGTGCGGAGATATGTGAAATGGAAGGCAAAATTCAGTAAGATGAAGGGGGCGTGTGAAATGGAATGTATATGGGAAAAACACATTTCTAAATGAGGGCGAATGGAAGTAATATGGAGATATATAAATGAAGATGGTGAATGAAATGGAGAAATAAATGGCAGTGAGAGTGAAAGGAATGTGCATAATAAAAACGCGTTTTTATGAAGGCGGATTTTCAGACAAAGAAAAACGCATTTTAGAAAGATAAACAATGAGAACTGAAACGCGTTTTTGTAAAACTATAATAGATGCTTCTAAATACACATAAACGCCATTGATAAAAGCGAAAAACAGAAGGAAAAAACGCGTAAAAATAAAAAACGCGTTTAGAAACAGTGATAAAAAGTAAAAACGTGATATGTAAAAGACAAAAACGCATATATATGACAGTAGAACATTGAAAAGGAAGATAGAAAATGCGAATCATACCTGGAGACAAGTTGAATACGCGAAAATGCAGAGACAAAAACCCTAGACGCGTCCAAAAAGACAGAAAATGGCTATTTACTGGTTAAAATCCGATTTTGAAGCATCAAGGTCGACCAAATTTCCATGAAATGAGGAAATAAATGCCAAGAACAATTCAACCAGCTTGAATCTAGGAAAAATCGGACTTTTCTGAAGATTTGACAATGAAAAATAACATCAAAATGATGAATCGGGTTTTTAATGAGGTTTTTCATGCTCTTTTTTGCAAAATCGGGTTTTTTATGAACTTTGGCAATTTTACTTTAAACCAATTCGGACTTTTCTGACTAAAAAGCAATTTTCATAATGAACATTGTAAAAAAATTCGAACTTTTTAAGCCATTTAAGCAAAATCGGGTTTTTAAAACACTTTAGCAATTTTGCTTTATTGACAAAATAAAATGACTTTAACAAAAATCGGGTTTTTTAGATAACTTAAGCAATTTCGGGTTTTTCAGACACTTTGGCAATTTTGCTTTGGAGTTTAAATTTCCCTATTTGCTGAGTTGCTCAGAAAACCCGAAATTGGCCAAAAAGACATTAAAAACAAGTCAGAAATCGACGAAAACGGAAACGTAAAGGGGAAAAAGAGTAGCCCAAAGGTTAATCAACTTGAAACAGAGATTTTCCACCCTTTGCACCTCGTAATGCGTGCCTTAGAGAAGAAAAATCTCAAGTTTAAGAAAATTTTGATTAGTTACCTAAATTTTGAAACGGTTAAAATTTAGGATAACTTGGTTACATGAAAACACTAAAAAATAAGCCGCTAACCTTTTTGTGAGTTGTGGAGATAATATATTTCATATGTTATAAGCTGCTAGAGAACTTGGTTTTTCCTATTGGATTGCAGTTTACTCATGATTTCAACTGTGGGATTGTAGATTTGTGCTTATTCCATCATTCAGATGACATGTTTGATGTGAATGTCTAGATGTTTAAATGGATTTCAGATTTCCAGAGATGGTTATGTAGGTTTTACATGTTAACAAAAATCTATGGAATGTAGATCTATGATGAGACTATATTCAGGGTGTTCTAGATGAAAACAGTTACAGGTTTGCATGGTTGCTTGGAGGATTCTTATTGATCTATGGTTACTCTTATGTGGGTTTGTTTGAAAAATTAGATCTAGTGTTGATCTTGGTGTTTGAGTCGTGGAAATCCACATGTTATACCTAATTATCCATGTTTTGCATGATAATAATGTGGGGTTGAATCTTATTTTCAGTTATTTGAGATTGAAGCACTGATTATGTATTTCTCCTTTGAAATGTTGCATATGTCTAGATCTTGTAAAATTGTCTAATGTGAATTTTGTTTGGTAGGCCATATTCTTGGTTGTAATGTAGACACATAAAATTGACCCAGGCCTACGAATTTTATTTTTCTCCATATTTCTTCCTAACATAATTTTTAATTATGTCCTATAGCCCGATTTCAACTATTAATTAAATAATTCTTAATTATTTAATTAATTCATGTCTTTTATTCCTCCTAACTATTTAAATCGCTAATGACCTATGTCTCTCTATGATTAAATAAATTTTTAAATTTATTTATTTATCCTTGGTCCACTATTTCTTCCTAATTATTTAAATTAATATCTAATGTCTTCTTATAATTAAATAAATTCTTTAATTTATTTAATTAAAGTCCCACTTTCTATTTTCTTTCTCCAAGTAAATAATTCAAATTAATTATTTACTGTCACATGGCCCTACCTTTTGAATTAAATTAATATTTAATTCAAAATGTCAAGTTTCCTCCATAAATCAAATAATTTCTACTATTATTTGATTTTCCAGCCTTTTCTTTTTCCGTGCCATTCTTATCTCCTTGTCACATGCAACCTTGTGCCTTGATCTTAACCTTTCATTTCAAATTTTAACTTAATGTTTCCCTAACCCTAATTGTGGGTTGTCACATTCAATTTTAACCATTGATCTTAGGCATCTCTAAACTTTCAATCTTGGCCATTCATCCAAAATTGACTTTTCTATAAAATGGCAATTTTGGCCTCATTTGACATACTTCATACATCTTGGCATTTATTGACTTCATGCTTTAGACATTTTTCATGCTTTAGGCTTGCTTCATAGTTGCTTCATAATTGCATTGTGTAGCATTTTGATAGAATCCTTCAACATTTGCTTAGGACATTGGCATAGTCATAGGTTGCTCATCACAAATCCGAGGGCAAACATCTACTTGTAGCAAATAGAGAAGGTGCAATGAAGGCTAATCATGGAGGTTGAAGACATTTGGTGAGATCTTTCTTTGTTTTCATGTTTTTACTCCTTTTTTTTTCATTGCTTTCTTTGGGTTATTTTGTTTAAGCTTTAATCTGCTAACTTGGTATTTTCCCTAAGCTACATTGGTCACCATTATTACATTGGTATGCTTATTGCAGTGAGGATGGTTATCAAGAGTACCTAATATAGTTGTTCATTTGAATCTATAGCGATTGTTTATAGTGCATGAGAAGCTTTGTTCACTTTTAGGTAGAGTTTTAGCAATGATATTGGTCATGATGCCGTGTATAACTTGGTATTACTTTCAATGGGAGCTTTATGCAATTACATAATGTGTTCTATCTTCTTTGTTTCAAGATTTTGGTTCTAAGCTGCTGTTGCTATAGTGTGTAGTGAGCCATGGATAACCTTTGATTAGAAGATGGATGGTCTTTTGCAATAGTTGTTGGTGCCATAAAGAGCTCTTGGATTTTGCATTTAGATTGTAGTAAAAGTTTAATGACATCTTTGGTTCTACTGAAAAAATATTTGAGGAAATTTATATCTTCTCAGTTTGGAGATTGTGGTTGCACTTTACCTTTTGGGAGTTCATGGTGTTGAGTTCTTTGATTGTGTTGGTGCCATGGAGGATCTTCGATTAGGAGATGGTTATCATGATGCCTGAAGAGCTTGGTTACACGGTTCAATGGGAGCTTTGGCAGTGATGTTGATTCATCATTTGACGATTGATGGTTTTCTTCATGTGATCTCCTAGGAGGGGATGTTAGATCACGATGTCATGATATGTTCCTGATTTTATAGTTGGAACTTTGACAATGGTCTTGTTTGTTCTCTTTGGTTTTGAGTATTAATCTTTTGCTTGGAGCTTTATGATTTTGTAGGGTTACATTTGGAGGTGGCATGGATTGATTGGTGGATGCTCATGGAGACTAGAGAGCCTTGGGTGAGGCTAAGAGATCTCTTATTTATGGGATCAAATGTTAAGATGGTTACTCTTTGATGAGGATTTCAGTAGAAAGACCATGGAGCCTACACCTAGTTATGGATGTGAATCCATTATGGCTCTGAAGAGAAGATTGTCATTTCTTTGTGTTGTGTGCACAAAACAATCTTCTATGCCACTCTTGGTCTACTCGATAGGTGAATGATCTGAGAGGTATTGTCCACCTGATTATCAAATGCATTCTTTATTTTGTATATTGTCTTCTCATATGAGTTAGTCTTGAATATAAACATTATGAAGGCTTGTTAAGAAGAAGATGCATAGTTTATGGATTTCCGTTGTTCTCCTTGTTTTGGCCTTGAGCTATGGATTTAGTTTTAAGCACTTATTTGGAGAGGTATAGGAAATGGTTTGTGGCTTTGGGCATATTCCCTTTGTTGTGGGAATGAGTGGTTGGTTTGATCTACCTTCGATATGAGAGGTTTACATCTATTGCTGCCATGTTTTCATTTGATTTTAATGCTAGATGTTGATATATTTTTAGTATGGGAACGGTGAAGGAGATTTTGCATTACAGAGCTTGGTTCATGTTAGTGTAGAACAAGGATATGGTTTGATTTGTAGGTTCTCTCTTTGGTCATGGTATTCTTCCTAGATGTTTGTATTCACATGGTTGAGTGTGAAGAACTTGGGAGAGCTGTAGAGACTAATGGTGAGAGAGGTATTGCAGCATATTTGTTTGCAAGATTTGCATATCATGGAATGTTTCCTTAATACTATTTAATAGAAGAATTAGCCACATCTTCTATGTGAAGTATTATAGGTAGACTTGGAATGCATTGATCTATTTTCAGATTTGACATTACGCATGCAGTGGGAGTTTCTAGATATATGTCTGGTTATCCTCTTTGATATCTTGGTTTGTTGGTTACTGATGTGATGATGAGTTTGCATGCCTTCATTGTATTTGGATCTACGATTTATGTAGGTTGTGGATTAGCTACCCACTGTCTTGCAGTGGGATGCCTCGGATGTCGACTATCTATATCCACAAAAATGTTTCAATGTTAATGTAAACCTTGTTGGTTGGACTTGCCTGTGGTCATTTGTACATTGGTATGTTGCATTGATATAGGAGGATGGATATAAAGAGACTTGATTGCAGATTTTGGGTTGGTATGTTGATGGCATGAAGTTCTATCTATGATTTGTATACCCTAGTTTGAGGTATGGTTAGCTTGGATGAGTTGTGATTTGTTGTGGTTGCTATTCTAGCTAGTATGAGTAACGTGACTACTAAGAACATTTGTTATCATTTGAATTTGATGCTTGTGTTCATGTAAAGATTGGTGCAGGTTTCAGTGACAGTTGATATGTTTCACCTTGGCATGTTCCTTTTTTCTTCCATAGGTGGCATGTTGGAGAATGTGAAGGAGATTTTTTCTTGATGGTTGTTATCACAATTGCTTTTGCAAGTATCTTGTTGGAGGATGAGAGCATGGTAAAGATTCAAATGGTACATGATTGGCTAAGGGATGTTTTTCCCTTGTTTGTGATTCCTATGGGTGTATTTACAATTTGATGTCAAGTGGGAGAATGTTAGGATTAAGGTGCCATCTACCCTATAAATCCTATGTCGTATGTCATGGTTCCAATATCCTTGGAAAGTGTCTCTAGGCACTTAGGGTGTATTGGGAAAATATCTTGTAATATTAATTCTAACCATTGTTTGTAATATATTCATAAGGGATGATAGGTTCCACTAGCAGCAGTAAAGGTGACTTGTGGACAAATATTTAATATTGTTTTCCCACATGCGGATGCCTAGAATGGGATAATAAAAGATAAGAAAAAGGATAAATGAGTGACCGTTGGTATTCTCCAAGTGGAAGCTTGGAAAGAGGCAATAGGTCTCTTGGTATTCCATCATTTATTGTATTTAATGTAATGTTTATCTTCCATGGGTGGGCACCCAAGTTGGAGGGAAAGTATTTGAGCCAAAATTGGTGTCCTTTCACATTCCAAGGAGGTAATCCAAGGGTTGGGGACATTTGGAATGAAGGGTCATCTTTGGGCGCCATGTTTGGTGCATTAGATGCCTTCACAAGTCTATAAATTTAGCCTCTTGGATATAGAAAATATGAGCACCAATTGGATGTAGAGTTTCATTGTAGGAACAAGGACAACTTGAGGCATAAGGAGGTTGTTCATAGGTGCCCAAGTGCTGCCATGGTGGAGGAAAAGAGGAAAATGAAAGTGAATGTATTGTAATCTCCTTTATTTGAAGATAATGCATACTTGGCCTCTCTTGTTGGTGGAATTTTTTTCCCATAGAGGTTTCTCCACGTAATTGTGTGTTATGTGATGCTCTTATATTGCTGATTTGTGCCCCATTGCTGCTATCTTATGGTGATGCTATTCTTTATATATTGCTATTAGAAGTTCATGTAAGCTAGTGTTTATAAGCATGTTACGTTGGCTATTTTTTGGCATCGTAAAGAAGATGGATCTAATCATGGTAATTCCATATTAAAGCAACTTAATTTTCAGATTTGCATATAAGTTTCAAATTTTCATGTTGCTATAGTCCAAGCCTTGTATCTCATCTATTGAAGTCATATTTGGATAGAGATTGAATTTTCCAGCAATTGGTATAAGAATTTGTTTATTTCTCATCAGTGTCCCCAAAATATTATGGAGAATGAAGAAATTAGGTGGGGAGTTTAAATGGCTAGAACTCTCATCAATGGAGGAATTCCAAATTTGTGGGCCAAGAAGGGAATCTTTAGATGATTAGGTGTGGCAGTTGAATTCATTGTTGATGCAATTGCTTCCCATGTCCTCTCCCTTTCAATTTTCTTTTCCTCACAATTTTAAAGTAGGGCATGCATTTCTCTCTTCTTCCTACAATTGGTTGTGCAACTGAACAAGCCAACCAACAATTTGACCAAGATGATATTTCAATTGATTGATACCTCCTCTCATATTTAACCCATGATAATGGTAGGTAATTGTGTCCTTGATTGCACATGGTATGCCATGCTTCCATGTTGTGTCCTTTTCATTGGTGCCTTGCATTGCACACTATAGATTATGAACATTGAGAAAAAATAAACATAAGATGTCATTAGCATAACAATAGGGTTTTCATGTATATGAATTTAAAATTTTAAGAAAAGAAAGAAAAAGAGTAGAAGAGTAAAACAAAACAAATACAATAGGGATAGAAATAATAAAAAATATCAGTAGTGTAATAGGGTTTCCATTGTTTAGGATTTGAAATTTTGAAAAAAGAAAGAAAAGAATAGAAAAAACAAAAGAAACACTTCTAAATTCACTCCAATTATTGATAAATCCTTCAAATCGCACTCTTAATCAATCGACAATCTGTAATGTCCCCATTTTCATGAGCATCACTTTGCAGAGGATTTAGCCTATTCTTAACCCTCGTAGGCTAATGTGTGTGGTTAGGGGGTCTTCTTCAAGCAGTTACCTAGTCTATGGTTGGCTTCTTCTCCTGGATTCAGTAGTTATAAGGGGGTTTCCTATGTTATGCTGAATGTTGGAAAACATAATGTGTTATCGGGATGTTGGGAAACCAATTGTTTGCACTTTATGAAATTATATTCTAATATTATAATAAAGTGCAAATATTAAATTAAAAGGGAAATATATCTTTTATCCCACATTGGCAAGGAAAGTGTTTGAGCTCTCACAAGAAAAGTATAAAAGGATCTTAAGGGCTCATTTGTGAGGCATCCAAGAATTGTTATTTGATTTGAAGAACTTGTTTGGTGAAGGAGCCAGCTAGGGTTTTTTCCATTTCCAGCCATTAGGAACGAAAACTCTCATTGGTTATGCAATTTTGAGGGTGTGAAATATCATCTGAATTATTGCAGCAGATTGGAGGAGTTACTTCAGACTTCTCATTGCATTGAATTTGTGGCCAAGGGCCAAATTTGTGGAGATTCGATTTGGAGAATAATTGCTGATTGTGATTTATTATTTCATCATCTTTAGGAGTGATTTTTGCAAGATATTATATTCTGATATTTTATGACAGTCATAGCTGGGAGCCACGATTTTGGTTGTGGAGGTTTGTTTTGGCACCAATTCCTTCATAGGGTTTGAGCGCTCCATCCATGAGATCTTGTCAATGATGTTTGATGCATTTGAAAGTGTCAAGAACCTGCAAATGATTTATTATCAGAAGTTCTGATCAGTAACAGGGACGGCACCTTTATGAGTTCGATTTGAGCTTGGGGAACTCTCATTTTGATGAATATGGGTTGCTTCTTCATCCACATCATCTAGCGCTGCTATGAACAGGTTCCATTGATATTTTCATGTAGTTGCATGCTTATTTTAGTCATTGTAATGTTGCTGCTGTAGGTGTACATCTATATCAGATTTGATATTATATTTGCATCTTCATTGTAAGCCAAGAGTCTTGGAAAATTTATGCTAGCATTGTACTTGAGGATTGCTTTTCAATAAGATTGCAAACATTGAAGACAAACATGATGAAAAAGTAAAACAAAATGAATTTTAATGAGTGTCAGTGCCTTTTTTTCAGTTTTTGAATTTCTTCCAAAATTGGTTAAGTCCGAGTGATTTACTTAGCAAGTCTTGCCGATAAACTCACAAGTTTCTCTACACAACTCAATGTACTACTCTCCAGTGAGTTCGTCACCTTGTAGAAAAAACTTGCAATTTCTCAAGAGTTTGGTGAGAATTTGCTTTTCAAAACTATGGAAAATATGCTAAAGCAAGACAAATAGGAAGAACAAAGAATGAATACATAGTGTTTAAACTAAAAATCCTATATAGTTAACTTCCAAACAAGACAAGTATGAATAGATTGTAATGGAAGCATATGAAGACCACTTAGGCTGGGAACAAAAAAATTAAATGTTTGTATTTTGGGATGGTTAAGGAGCCAATGATATTATCACCAACCATTGAAGGATTACCAATGTAGAATCTAAGAGTGGTCATCAAACAAAGTCCAGGGCTAAGGGGATTATCTGGAAAATCCTAGGAGATAGTCTATCCACATAGAAACTCCCCTAATACTCAAAATTGAAGAATTGTTGGTGGTAGAAAAGAAACTAATAATGTGAAATAGCCCTTGAGGTCCTTGTCATGAAAGATGGGTGTTACAAAGTCCTTGACGTTGAGAATAGATGAAGCCATGGCTATCAAAATGAGAGCTCTGGTGCCAATAGTCTTAGTGGTAGTGGACCACAAGGATGAGTAATTCCCACAAATCTATCTCCATTTTATGTGAATCAATAGCATCTCAAGGGGTTGCTTAATGCATCCAACATCTTTGATGGGATGAAAGATGTACGTAATTAATCTAGTAGATCTGTAACCCCCTCAAAGAAATCTATGCCTAGTAGTAAGATGATCTCATAAAGAAAAAGGGCCTAGTGTCTCTAATTAGGGTAGTGGAAGAAAGTAGATAAAGATCCATAATCTTTGTATAAACATTTGTACCCCTATAGTAGCATTTATTGCTAATAAATCATGGATTGGCCAATTTGGTGATTCTTTGCATGAATTAACCATGATTTTTCAAATAAAACCATAGGCTCTAGTTTTTTCAGCAATAAATTGCATTTGAATTGCCAAGATATCATGGTCTAGGGTTTAGTTGTGATTTCATCTACTTTTTCTAACCTTTTTTTAATTGAAACAATTGGATTACATAGGTATGACATCTCTGCCTTCATAGAGCAAATTACAACATTACAAGGGAGCATATATCTAAATTGAAGTCGTTCTTTGGCTAAGTTGCCATGAATAGGGGGATCTAGTTGGTCAAAGTCCTCCAAGGGTTGAATCTAACCTAGTCATATTTCTACGGGATTTGAACCTTGGTGAATGGTGTAATCAAGGAACATAGTATCTTCCTCTTAAATTTTTGGTGATTTTTCTTCTTTTCTTGAAATCCCTGACCTTAAACCTTTTTTTTCGTTTTTGCAAAAGCTCGAACGCTAACCCAAATTTTTCTTGATTAGATCAGAATTTTTTTAAAAACCTTTATCTTTTGGTTTGTCAATTTATTCCCAAGAATGATATTTACCTCATGGATTTCAGAGTGGAAAATATTTTATTGGGTTGTAGAATGCTTTCATGGGCTCTACAAATGTGTAGGAAAGGTTCACAAGGCGTAACTGAATAGAAAAAAAATGGAAATGCCTTTGGGAAACTTCTAAGAATTTTCCTTGCCTAATACATTTTCCCTATAAGAAACAAGAGTCCACACATTCTTATAAGCCTGGGGGCTATCTACCAGAAAATAAGTTTAAGGTATCGAAGTTTGAGTTCTGATCTTTATTTAATAGGCATAGAGATGTTTCCGAATCTTGATAGCAAATTTAAGTTATTGTTGGTGGTGATTTTGGTGTTCTGTTTGTTTGTTGGTTAGCTAGTTTTGAGACTTCATGAAGTCTGAAGCTTTCTAAATATATGGTATGATGTACATTACTGGTTAATCTTCAGAAAGCACCATATGGTTATGATTGATGTTTATGGTTTGATTTGTATTCCACTGACAGCGTTGGAGTTAATGCAAAAGGATGTGGTGGCAATAGTAGGTCCACAATCATCACCGCTTGCTCATATTGTATCACAATTGGCAACTGAACTCCAAATACCACTTGTGTCATTTGCTGCAACGGATCCAACTCTTTCCTCATATCAGCACCCATATTTCCTTCGAATAACACACAGTGATTCTTCTCAGATGGAAGCTATTGCAGCTGTGATTGGTTACTATGGCTGGAGGAAAGTGGTGGCTATGTATATAGATGATGATTATGGAAGAAATGGGATATCAGTGTTGGGTGATGCGCTCAGAAAGGTGAGAGCAAAGATTGTTTATAAAGCAGCATTGCCACATGGAGCCAGCAGAAGTGCCATTGGCAGTGTGTTAATGCAACTGGCTTTGATGGAATCACGAGTACTTGTTGTACATACAAATGCAAATATGGGTCTGAATATATTTGCTGAAGCAAGTCTTCATGGAATGCTGAAGAATGGCTATGTTTGGATGGCTACAGACTGGCTATCCTCTACTTTAGATTTGAGGGTACTTGATTCTGATACTATGAATTCACTCCAAGGGGTCATTGGCTTACGTAAGCATACTCCAATTTCAGATCAGCAACATGCTTTTACAGTAAGGTGGAACAATCTGCTTAAATCTAGGACTGTTGACACACATCTGAATGTATTTGGACTATATGCTTATGACACAGTGTGGGTAATTGCTCGAGCCATTTCTACATTCTTGAGTGAAGGTGGAAATACTTCTTTTGTGAGTCATCCTGAGCTATCCACTGTAAGTGGCGAAAATTCAGAGCTAGCACAACACAAGATTTTCCAAGGAGGATTACAACTACTAAAGATACTACTTAAAACTAATTTTACAGGTTTAATTGGTCCAATTCAACTGGATAACCATGGAGACCTGCTTGGTTCTACGTTTGAGATTATTAATATTGCTGGAGCAGATTTTAGAATTGCGGGTTATTGGTCAAGTCATTTTGGCTTATCTGTTAATCTTCTGGAAGGTAACCCATCTAGCTCAAAACAGCAATTATATGATATTATATGGCCAGGTGGAAGCAAGGTAGTGCCACGTGGATGGGTATTCGCAAACAATGAGAAAAAACTTTTAATTGGTGTACCCAAGAAAGCAGGTTTTGAAGAGTTTGTGACAACTGAAGAAGGTAACAACACAATGACGGGTTTCTGCATTGATGTCTTTGTCGCTGCTGCAAATTTACTACCTTATGCTTTGCCATACACGTTTGTATCTTTTATACAAAGCAACTCAACTCCCAGTTATAATGACCTTGTGGAGCAGGTTGTTTTAAAGGTTTGTTTATGCAAGATATTTGTTATGTTTATTAGCAACTCTTTCCAAAGTTTTAATGTGCTTATGATTCTTGCATTATTTTAGTTTCTGGATTAAAATAGGTGGGCATTATTTCTTAGTACAGTTATTTATAAGCTGAACTACTGCAGAAACTTGATGCAGTTGTGGGGGACATTTCAATTGTAAAAAATAGATCAAAGATTGTGGAGTTTACACTGCCTTACATAGATTCAGGCTTAGTTGTGGTGACCCACGCCAGAGATATCCACTCAAACAATCCCTGGGCTTTCTTGCAGCCATTTACACCAGGGATGTGGTGTGCAATTGTTGGATCTTTTGTTATGATTGGAGCTGTTGTTTGGTTTCTGGAGCATAAGGCAAATCCAGATTTTCGAGGACAACCAAAGAAGCAAATTGCAACCATCTTCTGGTATGCATAATATGATGTGTCACTGCAAAATAAACATTTGAATGGAATAATAGACTACAATACAAAATTTCCAAAGTTTTCTTTCCCTTTGATATTTTTTCTGATATTATGACAGCCCTGAACTATTATTTTCTTATGAAGCAGATAGCATTTATCCCGCATTCAACAGTGTTGCTAGACATAAAAAATTGTCTTTGCGTGATAAGACTATAACAATTTTACATTTTGTGGGTAAACATTGCAGCTGACATTCTAATATTTGAGATTGTCAATGTCTATTGAAATCAAGACACAACTACTCTCAAGAGTAGTTTTTTGGTTCAAGCATAAACTCACCTATAGCACAAACTGTTAATAATTTAATGACAGTAAAGAAAGAGGTGAAACTTCCTGAATATTGAAGCCATGGAGGCATCTTTCAATGCTATAGAACTCTCTACTTTCTGTTGGAATTGTTACCTTTGAAACACCTGATACAGGTTTGCAGGAACACTGAGCCTTTCATGAATGCAGAAACAATCACACAACATCCATGACCATAAATTCAAGTTGTTA